>ML779322.1:817020-895274 GCA_009831015.1 Picea engelmannii
TTCCAGGCGGTCACGTAACTAGTTCCCGGTGTAGACACAGGCTAGTTTAGGGTTTGCTTAAGCCATAAATTCGCCGTTTTTGCAGGACCGACCCTGATCTGGATGTCAAATCATCTCAGGCGAAGGTCTATTGGCGGTCGGGAGGCCAACTTAAGCATTTAATGTGCCGTATTAGAAGATGCGCGAATTTTCATGTGGACAGTCGTGCATCGGGCGCTTAAGCGCGCACAACACGTTCTTATCCCGCGCATACGCGCGCACCTTACTGATGTGAAGTGTCTTTCAATTTTTGTATAGTTTCTGACCCTTCTGGAATGCTGTGAACAGTGCCATGAATGACTTCATTGCTGTTTTGATGATGTAGAGTTCTTGTTGCTGTGTGCAGATGATGTGGAGTTCTTGTCGCCATGTGCAGACGAAATTTCAGTGATAACAACGAGGACCAACATAAAACAACTTTTACTTTTTCTTGGGGTACTTTCACTTATTGAAAAATTCCTTTTTGCCTAAATAATTATGGAGCTACTTTTTAATGGGCCATGTTGTTTTATTTTCATGACTTCAAACACATAATTGAGGCATACCTGGATGATATAGCATCATGTTATTGCAAGAGATCCGATCATCCCTCCCATTTATGACTAATCTTTGAGCGATGCCACTACTATTGGATTCGTTTGAATCTAAATAAGTATAGTTTTTGTGTGACATCGGGTCATTTATTAGGTTTCATCATTTTCGACAAAAGGGATCATGGTTGATCCTCTTAAGGTTAATGCAATAGTTCAATTGCATCCCCTGCACATAGTACCCTAGCTTCAAAGTTTACAGGGGAAAGAAAACTTTCTTCAGTGATTTGTCGCTAATTATGCTGAGATTACGAAAGGGTTCATGCATATTTTAAAAAATGGAGTCCCATTCTGTTGGGAAAAAGAAGCTTGGTGCTCCTTTGATGCATCGAAAAATGCTCTAACATTTTCCCCTCTGCTTAGACCTTCTGATTACAACAAGGATTTCTTGTTATATGTGGCTTCTACAAAGTCCACAATCGACCTAGTCTTGGTACAAGAGGATGATGCACTTGATGAGAATGTTATCTATTATCTTAGCTGAGGCCTACTTGGATTGGAGCTCAACTACTCTCTTTGGCAGTTGTTCACATTGTCCAACGGTTTTGTCACTATATATTACTTCGCAAGACCATTGTCCTTGCCGTCGTCAATCCTTTTTAATATGTTTTAACACGACATGTCATCAGTGGAAAAATAAATCAATGGATAGTTATCCTCCAATATTTTGACTTATATTTTGTTTTAGCAAAGTCTAAAAAGTCCTTTGTCTTTGCTGATTTAATCTTGGAACTTTTGGTCGAGAATGATGATATTTCTCCTTAAGAATCAACAATTAATGGAGATATCTTTTTTATTGCATATTAAAACCCCTGGTATGGAGATATACTTGTGTATCTTCAGACTTTGAAGTGCCCCACTTATGCTTCTCATGATGAGAATTAACAAATATGACACCAAGTGTGGAACTACCTCATCCTCAATGACACTTTGTATTGTCAAGGAGTGGATTACATTCTTCGACGATGTCTTACTCATGAAGAAGCAGAACTTGTTTTGAACGACTATCACACTAAAGCATGTGGCGTTCATCTGTCTGGGTTGGAAAAAACCCAAAATATTATTCACCTAGGATACTTCTGGCCCTCGTTAATCAAATATTGTGTTGAGGTGGTCAAGAAGTGTCACCCATGTCATATCTTATGTCAGAAGATGCAGGCACACCCTGCTCCTATGTTACCAGTTATTGTTTTTGGTCCCTTCACCAAGTGGGGGATTGATTTCACTACATGTCACCCGACTTATGCCAGGGGTCATTGTTATATCATCATAGCAGTTGACTACTTCACTAAGTGGGTAGAAGATATGTCGAAATTTAACAATGATGGGGAAATTGTTTCACTTTTCATTTTCAATCAGATAGTATATAGATTTGGTATCCCGAAACAGATTGTCATTGACCATGGAAGTCACTTTCAGAGAAAAATGATGATTGAATTAACGTCAAATCTTGGGTTTAAATAGGAACATTCGTCACCCTATTACCCGCAAGTGAATGGTTAGGTTAAAGTTGTGAATAATTCTCTTAAAACTATTCTTCAGCAGATGATCAACTTGGCCAAGTCAAATTGGAATTTGATGTTATATTCAACACTGTCAGTTTATCTAATGTCAGACAATATTGCTACCATTTTTTCACCTTTTCAACTCGTCTACGGGCTAGAGGTAGTATTTCCCATTGAGTATCAAATCCCTTTTCTGAATTTGGTAGTGGAGTTGTTGCCTGACACTACATCACTTGAATAACATCTTCTATATCTCGAGCAGCTCGATGAGAAGCTTCATGATGCAACCTTTGCTAGCGAGGCTCATAATAAACGATTCAAGTGTCAATATGATCAGTATGTTTTCCCTCAGATTTTCTCTGAAGGAGATCTTCTCCAGGTCTACGACTAAGACAAATATCCCTTGGGGGTAGGCAAGTTAAAACCCATGTGGTTCGGACCTTTAATTATGAAAGAGGTCTTGGAAAAGGGTTCTTACCATCTGGTTGATTCCGAGCAGAATGTCTTAGTGGAGCCTAGAAATGGGCTCTATCTTAAGAAGTATTTCACTTTGGTAGGTCACCTGGGTGTGGCTTCTTGTATATATGTATATTTTTTTAATACATCTTTGTCTTTTTGTTTTGTGGATGTGTATTTATTAAGTTATCCTTTCACTATGGTAGATGTCAAGTGAATCAGATGTTTATGTTGGATTTGCGAACGATGCAAGCTGACACACACAGAGGATTTCTTCCGCAACCTGGGTGATTTTCACACCTAGTGGTCAGTTTCTATCTTCTGGAGGTATTTTTCTAGGTGAAGCAACCTTTAATGTTGTCGAGTACAATGCAGTGATAAAATTTCTATGTGATGTCTTGTCACATGGTATTTCCCACCTCCGAGTTTACTTAGATTCTCAACTGGTGGTGTCCCAATTAAATGGGATTTACCATGTTTATGATACCACTCTTCACTGAACATTCCTTAGGGTACGTATCTTAGAATGATCTTTTGATTATATTACTTATATTCATGTTCCTAGGAGATTTAATCATTTAATTGATACTCTAGCTAATCAAGTTTTAGATTGGCATGTTGCTCACATGTAAAAGTCAAACACACACATAAAAATGTAAATACATTTGTAAAAATATCATCCATAAAAGACAAAATGTGTGTGTGTGTGTGTGTGTGTGTGTGTGTGTGTGTGTGTGTGTGTGTGTGTTTGTGTGTGTCCAAAAATGGTGTCATGAGTACAACGTGGGCATGAAATCCTCAAAAATAGTACGTATACATCATTGGGCTTAAGCCCTCAAAATACATAGTACAAAAAGTTCCCTCAGCACATAAGTAGTCCAAAGTTATCTAAGGTCTAGGCCTATTGACCCTACTATAGTGGAAACCGATGTTCGCTCGATGCTGAAATAATTGGACCTAGGTCTGAGGCACCCCTACTACATGTGACTGCATAGTCCGGGGGAGATCCTCAATCTAAGCCATAGGAACTACATGAGTGAGAGCAGTGAGGTTCCTCTCTAATCGTCATAGGACTCTATCAACCTCTCCAACTGGGGGCCCTCTTGTAGTTGTCGATCCTCCTACTGTTGTTGGTCCCGCCTCTAGTTGAGGACGACGCATGGTCCTAGTGAAGTTTTTTAGTTGAACATGTCCCACATATGTACATAACATATTTGTAAGTTAGTACTCTGACTCACACATAAAAAGGATATATATAAAAATTAAAAATTTAATAACTTTAAAAAATATATGCTACCCATATCGATGTGCTTCTCACGAGGGGGCACAGGCATGTCGAGATCTCTAAGGAAACTAATACAAGCATAGGGATAGTCCTCTATGACTGGTATCAGACAAGACCACTAGTTTAAGAATATATCATTGAAGGCCTCCTATTGTTGGGAAAAATACCCTACGGACTAGCAAACTAGGGTCAGACTTGCATGCAGATTTTGACCGTAAAGAAATTACCTTTTTAACCTACCACCCAAAACTTAAACCCCTCTTTCACAATACATGCATGGGAAGGAGCTACTAACCTTGTTACTGATGTTTGGTGTAGATCCTCTATTGCGCTTTAGACAACTTGATGGCACTACTCCTTCCAAAGATAACCTGCAATCAAAACAAACAACGTTGCATGCATGCTACTCTTGTACTTAAGGGTTAGAAATTAAGCATAAATTAACCAAACCATAGATAACTCATGCATTGGGATGGGAAAAGTATTCTTTTATTATTTGAAAAATGAATCAACTTACAATCAAAGTTGAGACCAGCCATCGTTCCTTGATCCTGATCATGGGCTCCTCCTCGTTTGTCCTCCAACTACTTTGCGTTAAATCTCCTTTGTCATGAGGAAAGGCTAAAGGGTTGGGACAATGGATTCAACAAATGGGCAGAGTTTCTTCGCTATTTTTTTTCCTTCTCAAATGGTACCCCTACCCATTCTTTTATAGGCTAGAAGGAGCTAGGGTTTTGGATGAACTCTTGGCCATGAATGGCCGGGAGTTTCAGTTAACTGACCTATAGCTTTTTGTTCCATCGGAAAATTTCCTTTTTTTGTGCTTTGTTATGTACACGCGGGCTATAGTGGGCCTGCCAGCGTGCACACATGTGCAGTAATGGGTTAGGACACATGGGCCTTGACACAAGAGGATTTTCAAAGATGTTGTTCAACAGATGTTTTGGCAATGAAGGGATATGAGTTGGCATGATGCCAGGTAAGCATGTGTGGTGCAAATTAGGGTTAGAACACCTCTTGAGTCCTCCCTCCACCCTTTCTAGGTAGTAAGACCACCCACCTCATGCACAATGTTGGGAAGGAGGCAATATGCCCCCGTACTGTCTCTCTCGGGCTGATATTGGGCACCCTCTCGAAGAAAAAGGAGCATAAAATGGTACCAAACCTGAAGTTATTGTTTTTACTACTACAAAACTCTGTGAGTTTTCTCTTCATGCATACTACCATGGTAGTACTCCATTCAAATATAGTCACCACTAAACACTGAACTACACAATGCATCTGTGCATGGGAGGCTTGATGGAGTGTTGCGGATCCAGTAATCTGCCTTGTTAGCACTTGGTAAATTTCCTAGAGGTTGAAACAGAAGAAATCTACAAAGGTAACTTTATCCAACCACTTTTAAAGCTAGGATCTAGCCCTTCCATCTTCAGAGAGGGATCTCTCTATATGATTTAGCTATGTTTTCAATTTTAGATATTAGGCTAGGTAAAGAAATCTGTAGGTTTTGTTGTCAAAGTGTTTTTTGAATTGGGTTGAGACAGTCTACATCTCCATTGGGCTATGGGGCCTGCGTTCAGATAAATATGAAATACAACCAGAAACGTAATGGAATACTTCCACAGGGCGAGATAATATACTCACTGGATCTTTTAGTAGCTTAAATGATGGACAGAAGAAAAGATGAGAAAAATAAATTCAACTAAGAAGCAGTTAAGAATTTCTTAATTGAAAACATCAGAAGATAAACATTAAAATATTTAGAATTGAAAACAGGGTATCCAAGATAAATCCTGCAACATACGTTACTCTTAAAGATTAGTTACAGAAAACAAAATGATCACAAAGCAAGAAAAACATTCAACTTAGAGAATAAACATCACCAGTGAATACACACAAGAATCCTGTAAAAGTGCCTCCTTTTTATTAATGGTAGATCTCATAAAAATGGTACAGTCTAATAGCATCAGGGTGTGAATATCAACAACACCCCAATACTTTGAAAAGTGAAGTATTTATAACTCAAATTACAAATGTTCCTGTCATAACTGATCAGGACATGCTGATTCTATTTTTAGCCTAACTAATTTAACTAATCAAACAGCTTGATGACTTGGTGCAATTGCGCGCAGAATTTCTGGGTAGACTGTTGATGAAGCCTTTGCACAACCTCATCTAACTAGATAGGTGACTGGACCTAGACATCTCATATGCTAATCGATCAGATCACAGAGTTCCTCCCATCTGAGATGACTAGGCACAGTACCTTTGAGAAGTCTCTGATACACTGCGTCCATCTTCGTATACTTGGCGAATGTGGGCTTAGTGAGGAATATGTATCGAATCTCATGTTGGATACTGATGTCCAACTAAAGAGTGTCCATGAATGATTTTCCGATGATGCTCCCTTATATGCCAGCAAACTTTGAAATGTCTTTAGACACTTCAGACTGTCTCTTTTTGTAATCAGGGAGTGTCATCAGTTTATCATTAATAACCTTCAGACCGGGGAGACCTTTCTTCTGGAGAGCCTCGATCTTGCTGAAGAATTTTCGTACCCCTAGGTCCATGGTCTGAACCTTTTCTTCTAGTTGAATAATTAATCCTCTCTTGGTCAAAACTATTTTTACCTCAAGGATGATCTATGTTCTATCCTCGATCTTCAATTCTTCTAGCTCTTCTCTGGTCTTAGAATTTAGGAATTTGATGATATCATTTGCCTAAGTTGGTCTATCTCCCAATTCTACTCTAATCTTCTCAATGGCCTGCTTACTCCTCTGGACCAACTCATTCTGTTCAAATATGATTTGGATCATGGGCCATATCTCATTTATGGACTTTGTGATGTCTGTCCATACATTCTCTTTGACCTCAACCAAAGTCTTCCCTGCCACTGTTTGCTTTTGGAGCTGTTGTAGTTCCTTCTTGAGCTGTTCAGTTACCTGCTTTTATTTGGAGATATTGGTCTGGAAGGAAGTTTTGAGTTCCTGGAGGTTCTCAACTTCCTTATTAAGCCTGCTGATTTCTGTCTCTTGCAGGTTCATCTTTTCCATGTATTTGGCAAGGTCGGTTGTTCCCTCTTGTGGTGTTACTAGTGTTGCGGATGGAATTGATATTACTACTGCTGTGCTTGCTCCTGAAATCAGAATGGCACTCAATGGAATGACTTCCATTGGCTTCATATGTTCCTTTTCTTCCAATAATCTCTCCATCTCAGCTTCCATTTCTTTGAGCTGCGCATTCTACTCCATGAGCAGCTTGAGCATTTCGTCCTTCTCGCCTTCTTTTTCTCCTATCTCCTTTGCCTGCTAGTCCTCTGTGGGAAGGAGCTTCAGTTGTTTCCTCAAGGAAGAAATGTTTTCATTCTTCTTCTTTATCATCTCTGTTGCAGCTTTGATGTTCGAAGGATCATAACCGATCTTGAGGACCAGCTCCTCCAATGTCTTGATTCTATTGTCCTTCGCGAAGGACGATATCTTTTCCATCTTGAGCTGCGTTTGAGCATTGTTGATTGACACCTGTAATTTGTCTGCAGAGGCAAAAGCGTGTGCCAATGTATGGAATACCATCTCCCCTGTCTACTTGTGCATATCCATCTGATCTATAGGGTGCACATCCTTCATCTGGAATTCGAAGGTGACCCTCTTGTAGTCTGTAATCACCTTGGGGTCTGGTACTTGCACCTGGAGGAAGGCCATGTGCATCCTTCCCTTTTCTATGTCAAATGAAGACATCAGCCTATGCTACGCAGTCGACGTCTACTTACTAAATTGAGCATAAGTACTGCTGGTAAGGGTCTGATTCTTTTTCTTAATCAGCTCGTACTTCTAAAAAATGCTCAACATGGGCCCAGTCTTGCCCGGATGAGTGTCCAGTGGGGAATCTGAGGATTTATTTGGCACTACTGGAATGATGCCCTAATATAGGCTTGAGCCGAAAGGTGGAATGACAGATTTGATCACTGTGGTAGGCGGATCCTCTTTCTCCCCAGTAGGGCTAGGAACTGTGGTTGTTTTGGGCCTCTTAGTATGTAACTGGAACTCTTGAGATGACACCTCCGTGAGAGGCCGAGATGATTCTTGTCGAGGCCTTTTTTCCTTAGGAACCTGTGGCATGGTTGTTGGTGGCACAGTGGTCATAGGAACCTGCTATTCCACTTCGACGAACGTGTTAGGCACCCACACTATCTGATTGGCAAATTTTTCAATCTCGGGCTTGGACACATGTACATACGGGACATTTTTGTTCTTCACCCACATTTTTGAGATGATCCCATGAGGATCATAGTTCCATGGGAAGCTCATAAAGAAATTCATTTCTTTCAACATCTTGTCAGTTTCTTCCCCTGCACCTTGATTGTTGCAGATGAAGGAGCCAATCTGCCCCTTGATTCGAAGTTGTTGCTTTTTCTTCAAAGATACGAAATGGATATCGTCTGAATTCATGATTTGTCTTATGTATTCTAGAGTAAAGATCCTTACCGACACATACTTAGGCAGCTTGTAAGGTGCCAACTCACACCCAAATACTCTGATCTCAGTGTGGTTTTGATACAGATACCAATCTCTGGTCTTAGTGTTGTCCGAGAGATGCAGGATTCTCTAGACTTCATCGTTTATTCAAGGCTTAGGCCTGTCGCTCAACATGCTTACCATAGGGTGGTAGAACAGATAGATGAATGCTTTGAAGTTGTATTCTGTAGAGTTATTCTTCAGCAAAGAGGTCCATGCTGTGACTAGCTGAGGCCTTCCATCTGCGTCCATTTTCTGCATGGAAAAACTAAACTTATCTACTTGATAGAAAACAAACATGTAGGCCAGTATAGATGAATATCTGAACATGCCTTCTGTGCCAAAATTCACGAACTGTTCGTGAATATTGTCAGCCAAGAAGGTGCTGAAATCAAACTGTGTGGTGGGCTTTTTATCAGTGGAGAAAATGGATAGAAAACCCAAAATGGGCTCATCTACCCACTGGTCAAAATAGTACCCTAACAGAGCACAAAGGGAGGAGATGACTTGGTTTCCTTCGGTGGAGAACATGGACGACAGGTAAGGGGGATTTGTGGAAGGGAATTGAGCGGAGGGGGCAAGGAAAAGCTCGAATATTTGAGCTCTCTGGGGAAAATTCATCTTCTGATACAACTCTGTAAGGATTTCCAGGTTGAAAGGAGCCGCAGAGTCTGCACAGGGAATTTGTATCATCTGGTCTATGTCTTCGGGTGTGATGAGGAACAGGGTGTCTCCGGATGAGGATATGATAGATCTCTGTTCAGGAATATAGTGAGCTTGGCATTTAAGCGCAAACTCGGGAAAATGGTGGACCTAGGGAAAAAGTTACAGGGGTAAATTGGACTCCCAGAGTCCAATTTCATTGCTCTGGTCAAGGAAAACCTCCCTGAGCCATGACTGGAGGTCTGAGAAATCGAAATCTCATTTGGTATCCATGATCAATTTTTCTTTATCGACGAGTGGGATTTTATCCATGTCGACAGGAGGCGGGAGAAAAGGATTCTCCTCTCCTTCTGCTTGTCTTGGCTTTGGCGCCATCTCTGCAAAAGTACCTGCAATAAACACAAAGTTAGTGGGGTTGACTAACTATGGACGAGGGCGACGGAAATGCAATGGAGGAGTAAGAGGTAAATTTTCTAGTGTGATGGGTGAATAGTGGATGTAGGGGGAATAACGGTAGTTTTATTTAAAACTGGGGTCGGTTGGGCGCGGGAGACAGGTCAGCAGGATAACAGGTATGTTATCCAGTAATAAATGGACAACGAGCCACTTGGGGGTGAGATGGCAGGTGACGGTGGCCAAAACATACGGACGGGTGACGTGGCTGATAGGAATTGGAGGTGAAAGTCACAATAAGGGGTTGGTCATGAGTGAAAAGGGGTAGAGGACTGACAGCAATTATGGGATGTGACATAACTTGGGAGCAAGTGGAACAAGTGGACGATGACATCCATGAGTGACGGGGGCTGTCAGATAGCAGATGGGGGATGGGACTTCGGGACCAATAGGCTGACGCCACATATGACAAGGGGCCTGCCAGAGGGAGATAACCATTCCAGACCCCCCCCCCCTTCGGTTAAAAGCAGAACATCAGGGGGGGTCCGAAATCCATTGTGGGCCATTGATCTGAGTGCTTGTTTCTGGGCCGTAGATCCAAGTGCACTCTTTAACACTCATTCTGGACCCCCCCCCCTCCATTAAAGGCAGAACGGACGGGGGGGGGTCTAGAATCCAATCTGGACCATTGATTTAAGTGCTCGTCTTTGGGCCGTCCAGATGTGCACCAATGTTATCAACGATTTTGGTACCCCCCCTCGAGTTAAAAGAAGAATGGTCGGGGGGGTCCGGAATGCTCTGTGCACTGTAGATCTGGGCGTCGTGATCAAAATTGTCGAAATGTTCAGGAAGCATAAACTGGGGCACGGAGAACACATGTGCTGGGAAAACTTAGGATAAAAGTGTTTTTATGGGGTTTTCCCAAAATTTTCAAAGAGAGACCACCATGGGGGCTTCAACCAAACTATCATTTAGGCCTTTGAGACATGGTGCAACATTTTACATCAAGCTGGTTTTATTGGAGTGAGACAATGAAGCAACTAATCTACATGCTAACCTATCTTCCTATGACAACTAACCCAAATTAAACTTTTGGGTTAAGAAATTACTCTACCCTAGGGCTATTTGACCAAGATTAGGTAGTCTGGCCAGATTTATTCACTAATCTAACCTAGACACTTTGGCTAAGATTAAACTGTTTAGCCAAATCATTCACTACCATATCAACATCAAATTTAAAAAGAACTTGGCCATGCTTGAAAGGTATGGACCAAGTTACCATTATTGCATGGGGCTTTATTTCAATTCTTTTATGCCCTCTTTTTCTTTTTCTTTTTTCTTTTTTCTTTTTCTTTTTTCTTTTTTCTTTTTTCTTTTTCTTTTCTTCTTTTTTCTTTTTTCTTTTTTCTTTGCAAAATGAAGAAATCGTTTGTCAACAAAAATACTAGAGACAGGTAATATCCTAGTCACCAGTTGATTCCCATAACTTATGGGGTGATAACAACAGCTCCACCTGGGGATGGTACTTTCCCTGTGAAGTGCCAAGAATCTTGGTTCCTGTAGTTCTAAAAATTTCTGCCTAGCAGCCTTAGTTGGTTTTATCTTCAAAAATTGGAAAAACAATGGTCATCAGCTTAGGGCCTTCTCTTCGGGCTTCAACCAACTGACTAATGTTCCTCACTCAGAAAATGTAGTTGAAACATAAAAATAGATATGGTATATACAATGGAGAATGAAAACTTGGATTTCTACTGAGGTGGGACATAATGTTTCATCATTCTTCCATTCAGAGGTGCTCCTGGCATATCTGACCCATCAGCGTTGTTTAGCAAGAAAGAATTATTTCCCCTGAAAGCTTGGATCATGTATGGCCCTGTCCACAGATTGTCAAATTTTCCATGCTTTCCCTTGTCTTCATTTCTGGCATCCCATTTCAGCACCAAATCTCCTAACTTGAAATTATCTTCCTTGGTTCGTTTGTCAAAGATCTTCTTGATGTTTCCTTGGACTACCTGAGTCTTGTTGAAAACTTCTTCCCTAGTCTGCTGCAAATGGATCATCTGGTTGATCCTTCTCTGTGAGTCATTTGGCTCAGCTTGTACCTCTTGAAGAAACTTCACGACAGGAACTCCTAAAGAGGTGGGGAAAACTGCCTCTGTACCATAGACCAGCTGGTATGGTGACATACCAATCGACCTTTTGGTGGTCAGCCTGTCAGCCCATAAAGCAAACACCAACTTATTGTGCCATGATTTCTTGTTTTTCTGTAGTGTTTTCTTGATGATATTTACCAACGTTTTGTTTGAAGATTCCGCCAACCCATTCCCCTGAGGGTAGTAGGCTGTGGAATGCCCCAAACCAATGTGATACTGGTTGCAGAAATCTATGAGTTTCTTCAATTGAAAGGCAGCTGCATTGTCAGTTATAATCTTTCTGGGACAACCAAAATGAGAAAAAATATTATTTTCAGGGAATTTGATAATAACAGAGTCAGTGGCTTGCCTGCTTGGTACTTTCTCGATCCATTTGGTAAAATAATCAATGGCAGTAAGGATCCACCTGTGTTGGCCTGAAGAAGGGGGGTGTATTTCTCCAATGAAGTCGAGCCCCCATTGCTAGAAAGGGGCCTCAACTAAGATTGGTTTCAGAGGTAGAGGAAGGAGTTTCCTTTTGCCTTCAAACAGTTGACACTGGTGACATGTTGTTACCGTCTGATACACATCGGCGAATAGGGTGGGCCAATAAAATCTAGCTCTGAGTATTTTGTTGGCTGTGACCTTCCAATTCAAATGGCCACCACATTCTCCTACATGAAAATCTTGCAACACTTTATCAGCTTCATCTTTCAGTAAAAAATTTAACAGAATGCCTGCAGGGTCTTTCCAATACAAATTTCCTTCTAGAATATAGTATTTTAAAGCTTTCAACTTTAAAAATCTAGCTTTAGTCTTAGTCAAACCAGGGGGAGCTTGTAGATTTTGCAAAACAAAAATAAGGTCTGTGTACCATGGAGAGTTGAGAAATACCTCTCTCACGCTTGGAGTCGCCATCTCACCCTGTTCATCTGCCACCTCTATAAAATTAATGTCAAGAGCATGGAAGTTAGATTCAGCCATTAATTTAGCAAGGCCTTGACCTTTGATTAGTTTCGTGGGCTTAATCTCTATATCGTATTCTAAAATGAAAACAATCCATTTTCCCCTTCTTCCATCCGGATTTTCTTGTGTCAATATGTCCTTTACTACCGTGTTCGGAACATAAGCTATGGTGTGGGAATGGAGAATGTAGACCCTAAAGTCTTTAATGGCTTTTACCAAAGCAAAAGCTTGTTTCTCCATTATCTTGTAATTCAGAGCAGCGTCCCTTAATTCTTTACTAAAGAAAGCTATGGGGTGTTCATACCTTTCGATGTTCTTTTGTAGTAACACCGCTGCTATAGTATGTTCAGAGGTGAAAGAAAAGAGATATAAATCCTTAGTAAAATCCGGACTGATCAAAACATGGGCTACTGTGAGTGCTTGTTTGACTTGTTTGAAAGATTGTCTGGACTCAGAGTCCCATTTTATTTTTACGTCTTTTTTAAGCATGTTTGTAATGTTCCTGAGGAGTTCTGCCAAATTGGGAATGAATCTTCGCAGAAAGTTAATTCTTCCGATAAAAGACTGTAGTTCTTTGAGGTTTCTTGGGTGTTCCAACTGTTGTATAGCTTCGATTCTGCTAGCGTCTATTTTGATTCCATATTTGGAGATGATGTGTCCTAGCAGTTTACCTTATTCTAACCCGAAAAGACTCTTCTTGGGATTTAAAGAAATCCCAAACCTCCTACACCTCTTGAAAACTCGTCTGAGGTGCCTCAGGTCTTCGTCATCTGATTGGGAAAACACAGTCACATCATCTAAATAGACGACAATAAACTTACTAGATTTTTCCATGAAGGTAATATCCATCACCCTCTGGAATTTGGCGCCTGCGTTCATCAGATCGAAAGGCATTTTCACATACATGAAAGTGCCCCATGGTGTGGTGAAAGCGGTTTTGTCTTGGTCATCCGGGAGAACTAAGACCTAATTGTAACTCGAGAAACCGTCCAGCAGAGAAATTCAACTGGACCCGACCACCCTTTGCAGGATGTGGTCCGTTTTTGGTAAGGGGTAATTATCCTTCATGGAGACTTTATTCAGATTTTGGAAATCTATGCAGAGTCTGATTTCCCCGGTTTTCTTACGTGTAGGAACTAGATTAGAGACCCACTTGGAAAAACGTAATGGAACTATGATCTTGGAATCGTACATTTTCTTGATTTCCTTTTCTATCAGAGGGAGCAACTTGGGATTTATCCTCCTAAGTTTCTGCCTAAACGGTTTTTGGTCTTCTTTTATTGGAATCCTGTGTTGTATGATGTTGGTATCATAGGCTTTCAAATATTCATAGCCCCAAGAAAAGACATCCGAAAATTCTTTGAAAAGCTCAATGTATTTGATTTTTTGCTCCAGGCATACTGATTTAGACAGTTTGACCATCCTAGGTTTCTCTTTAGTCCCTATATTACAGTATTCTACCTCTTGTCCATGGGCTTCGATTTTTGGTTTTTTGGATACGTCGTTAGAATCGAACAAGTCCTCTAAAGGAACTAGGCCTCTAGGTAAAACATTTCTTTTCAACTGTAAAACGTCAGCACCCAATTCTTCATCACCTAATTCTCCTGAATCTATGGTATTTACACTATCAATTTCAAAATCAGAATTATTTACATTTTCATCTTCATTCTCTAAATCTATATTTGTACATTCAAAATCGTTTTTTCATTGCAGAAAGTCTTCAATTTGATCGTCATTACCAAACACTTTCCAGTACCTGATATTGTCAGGAACGGTTGGCCTACATTTCACCTCAACAGTATATGGATGAGTCGGGTGGAAAGGAATCTTACAGGTGGCGGCTGAGGTGGCCAATTCGTCTGCTAGAATATTCTATCCCCTTGGCATTACCAGCAATTCAACTTCAGTAAAACACCTCAAGGCATCAAGAACAACATTCCTATAAGCTCTAAGATGTGGGTGTTTTGCAGCATACTCACCTTTAATTTGCTTGATTATCAACTCAGAATCACCTCTTACCATAATCTTTTTAGCACCAACCTTTTTCAAAAGCTTCAGTCCGAGGATCAAGGCTTCATACTCGGCAATATTGTTAGTGCATTGGAAATTTAATTTGTAGGAATGATTTTCTGAGTACCTGTTTCTGTGATTGTGCAACCAGACTCTTGCTCTAGCTCCTTCTTTGCTTACGGCTCCATCAAAATCCATACTCTAGAAATCAGTGGGTAACTCTTCAGTTATTACGCTCTTCATTTTTGCTACCTCAATGCTTTCTTGGTCTTCATATTGACTAGATTTGTCATCCACCAGCTGAGTATCTTGCTCTCCCGTGTCACCATCATTGTACAAGATAAATGAATCTAAATCGGAATGTGCAGAGTAAAGGGGATAATTGTGTGGTTTTTCTTGGCTACTGACCATGTACTTCATCAATGTTTCTTTGTACATCCTCCTCTGTTGCCCAAACACTGGGATAGTGGCATAAGACATATCCAGCTGCAGGGTTCCTTTCAACTTTTCCCCCCAAGATCGGGATAGCAACATTCCATACTTCGGTGGGATGTCTGCAACCACCACATCCATTACCATGCTCTTCACAGGAATCTGAACCAAGGTGATGCATAGGTCCTTGATTAAACCAATACATTTAACTTTATTGGAGTCAAATGAGTGTAAATCCTTGTATGGTCTGGTGACCTCCAGTCCTAGTTTTTCCATTACTGCTTTAGGCACCAGATTGTGGGAGGCACCTGAATCTAGCATAGCATTATGCAAGATCAAGTTGTGTATGCTCAGACTAATGTAAAAAGGAGCGACCTCACCAGTATCGTCTCGACCATCTACTTCAGGCCCGAAAAGAAGCTCAGGTCGATCATCAGTAAGGTTCACAGTGTCAGAATGACTTGTTGATCCAATGGTTAAGGCCTTCATGTCTATGTCAGGTTCAATGGCCAGTGCTTTAATCACCTAGGAATGATAGTCGTCTCTGTTCATCAACTCTGTAAGTGGGATGGGAATTTTTATTTTGGCCAATTCCCCCTCAAGGATGAAAGGTGTAGGGGTTCTTCCTTGGATTGTCAATTCTGATTTGTCCACCATATTCTTCTGCTCAGAAGTACTCGGTAGATTAATAGGTGAAACCTCGGGCTATGATGGCCTTTTCAGAATGGTGATGTTTTTCTTCACGGGAGCATTGGCATTACTCTTCTCAGGAGTCTTCTTAGCAGTAGTCTTCTCTGCAGTAGTCTCAGGGGTCTTCTTGGTATCGCCTATCTTCTTTGTTTTAGTGGTCTTTTTTGGGGAATTCCCTTCTACCTTTTTACTCCGCAGATTGTATTGATGGTGTACTTCTAAAATAACATTTTCAAAGGCCTGTTGTTATGTATCTTCAGCTTCTTCACTTACCTTTGTTTGATTGAGAAGAAAGATTTTCTGCTCTTCTTGGGTAAGGAAGATAGCTTCATTGTCGTGAATTCCCATGAGGTTGATATGAGTGTCCTCCAATTCCTCAATCACTTCCCCCCCTTCATCAGCATAGTTTTCTTGTAACGGAGGTCTGATCTGCTGATCCGAACCCCTATGCTCTCTTTGATCCCTAGGATCTCTCTGTCTAATTTGAGGAGGGTTTCTCCTAAAGTTAGGGTTACGAACCTGGGGAGCTGGTGGGTTTTCTCTTGGAGGATTTCTGTCTGACACAGTAAGTCTTTCCATCATTATTTCCACTGCTCTGGTCAAAGAATATAATTTGGACTCTGTGGTCGATGTGGAAGGTTCTTCTTTAATTGTGACTCTCCTTTCTTACCTTTGACATGCCCTTTTTTCCAATAGATTGGCCTCCACACTTATAGCACTTTTTTGCATGTCTGCTAAGGTGGTAGAATTCCTTTCTCGTAGTTTGTATGACATATCGGCATCGAAACCATCATGAAATTTTATCAACGCCAGGCCTTGTGGAGGTTTGATTTTAGCTGGAATTGCGTTGTATAGGTTATTAAAATGGGTGCAATAATCTTGTACCATCTCACCTTAATTTCTTCTTATAGTCTCGTATTCTGACAATATCTGGAGAGGGTTTTTCTTTACCTCCCATCTGTCAAGAAAAATCCTTTGGAACGTGATAAGGTCAAGGACTGAGGCGGCAGGTAAAGATTTGAACCATTTCTTGATGTCTCCTGTCAAACATTGGGAAAACAATCGCATTTGAACATTATCCTCATCAACTTCTTGCAGGTCAAAATAGTCATTCATTTTGTCAACATGTTGTTGGGCGTTTAAAGGTCTTGTTGCATCAAACTGTGGAAGTCTAGTTTGATAGTCTTGGGGCATTATGTGTAATGGTGCAGCCAACACCAAAGGAGCATATCGAGCTGCCATGATGGGTGGAGGAGGTGGGACGACAACCTGGATGGTTGGCGAAGTAGCAACTGAAGACGAGGACGAGGAGGGATTGGATAGTCCTGAGGGAGTGAGTTGTGGTTTAGTCGTGGGAGACATAACTTCGGAGGTTCGGGGTTGCAACACAGTTGGGTCAAAGACGATTCCAGTCACAAAACTGTCGGACCGTGTTCTAACCAGGCTTTGTTGTGTAAAAGTATCGAGGTCAGGGTTTTGAGAGATAACTAGTTTTCCTAAAAAAGATAGGGACTTATGAAGGGGGATATGATTCACTGAACATGCATCTAAGGTCTTTCGCTTGAGAAACTGTTCGGGATTATCTATTACTATCGCGGGTTCTGGGTCTGGTTGAGATCGAGTATGAACTTTCTTGGGAGCCAGAACTCTATTTGGGTTTTATATATATATATATATATATATATATATATATATATATATATATATATATATATATATATATATATATATATGTTTAAATTTTGCGAGTCTGAAAATAATATGTACAAAGTTTGATCAACCTCTAAACATTATTTTCTTCTCAAATTTCAACGTTCATTTTAGGGGAAAGAAAACGTGAAATTATCAATTTTTTAGTTATGTCCCTAGTGGAGTCACCATTATGTTAGCACTTGGTAAATTTCCTAGAGGTTGAAACAGAAGAAATCTACAAAGGTAACTTTATCCAACCACTTTTAAAGATGGGATCTAGCCCTTCCAGCTTCAGAGAGGGATCTCTCTATATGATTTAGCTATGTTTTCAATTTTAGATATTAGGCTAGGTAAAGAAATCTGTAGGTTTTGTTGTCAAAGTGTTTTTTGAATTGGGTTGAGACAGTCTACACCTCCATTAGGCTATGGGGTCTGTGTTCAGATAAATATGAAATACAACCAGAAACGTAAAGGAATACTTCCACAGGGTGAGATAATATACTCACTGGATCTTTTAGTAGCTTAAATGATGGATAGAAGAAAAGATGAGAAAAAAAAATTCAAATAAGAAGCAGTTAAGAATTTCTTAATTGAAAACATCAGAAGATAAACATTAAAATCTTTAGAATCAGAAATAGGGTATCCAAGATAAATCCTGCAACATACGTTACTCTTAAAGATTAGTTACAGAAAACAAAATGATCACAAAGCAAGAAAAACATTCAACTTAGAGAATAAACATCACCAGTGAATACACCCAAGAATCCTGTAAAAGTGCCTCCTTTTTATTAATGGAAGATCTCATAAAAATGGTACAGTCTGATAGCGTCAGGGTGTGAAGATCAACAACATCCCAATACTTCGAAAAGTGAAGTATTTATAACTAAAATTACAAACGTTCCTGTCATAACTAATCAGGACGTGCTGATTCTATTTTTAGCCTAACTAATTTAACTAATCAAACTGCTTGATGACTTGGTGCAATTGCGCGCGAAATTTCTGGATAAACCGTTGATGAAGCCTTTGCACGACCTCATCTGACTAGATAGGTGACTGGACCTAGACAGATCATATGCTAATTGAGCAGATCACGGAGTTCCTCCCATCTGAGATGACTAGGCACAATAACTTTGAGCAGTCTCCGATACACTTCGTCCATCTCCGTATACTTGGTGAATGTGGGCTTAGTGAGGAATATGTATCAAATCTCATGTTGGATATTGATGTCCAACTGAAGAGCATCCAGGAATGCTTTGCCGATGATGCTCCCTTGTATGCCAGCAAACTTTGAACTATCTTTAGACACTTCAGACAGTCTCTTTTTGTAATCAAGGAGTGTCATCAGTTTATCATTAATAACCTTCAGACCAGGGAGACCTTTCTTCTGGAGAGCCTCGATCTTGCTGAAGAATTTTTGTACCCCTAGGTCCATGGTCTGAACCTTTTCTTCTAGTTGAAGCATTAATCCTCTCTTGGTCAAAACTCTTTTGAACTCAAGGATGATCTTTGTTCTGTCCTTGATCTTCAACTCTTCTATCTCTTCTCTGGTCTTAGAATTTAGGAATTTGATGATATCATTTTCCTGAGTTGGTCTATCTCCCAATTCTACTCTGATCTTCGCAATGGCCTATTTACTCCTCTGGACCAACTCATTCTGTTAAAACATGATTTGGATCATGGGCCATATCTCATTTATGGACTTTGTGATGTCTGTCCATACATTCTCTTTGACCTCAGCCAAAGTCTTCCCTGCCACTGTTTGCTTTTGGAGCTGTTGTAGTTCCTTCTTGAGCTATTCAGTTACATGATTTTCTTTGGAGAGACTGGTCTGGAAGGAAGTTTTCAGTTCCTCGAGGTTCTCAACTTCCTTCTTAAGCCTGTTGATTTCTATCTCTTGCAGGTTCATCTTTTCCATATATTTGGTGAGGTCAGTTGTTCCCTCTTGTGGTGTTACTAGTGTTGCGGATGGAATTGTTGTTACTACTACTGTGCTTTCTCCTAAAATAAGAATGGAACTCAATGGAATGACTTCCATTGGCTTCATCTGTTCCTTTTCTTTCAACAATCTCTCCATCTCAGCTTCCATTTCTTTGAGCTGTGCATTCTGCTCCATGAGCAGCTTGAGCATTTCGTCCTTATTGCCTTCTTTTTCTACTATCTCCTTTGCCTGTGAGTCCTCTGTGGGTGGGAATTTCAGTTGCTTCCTCAAGGAAATGATCTCTTCATTCTTATTCTTTATCATCTCCTCTGCATCTTTGACGTTCAAAGGATCATAGCTGATCTTGAGGACCAGCTCCTCCAATGTCTTGATTCTATTTTCCTTCGCAAAGGATGATATCTTTTCCAGCTTGAGCTACGTTTGAGCATTGTTGAGCGACACCTGCAATTTGGCTACAAAGGCAAAAGCGTGCGCCAATGTATGGAATACCATATCCCATGTCTGCTTGTGCAGATCCATCTGATCTTCAGGGTGCACATCCTTTGTCTGGAATTCGAAGGTGGCCCTCTTGTAGTCTGTAATCACCTTAGGGTCTGGTACCTGCGCCTGGAGGAAGGCCATCTGCATCCTGCCCTTTTCTGTGTCAAATGTAGACAGCAGCCTATGCTGCACAGTTGACATATGCTTCTGAAATTCAGCGTAAGTATTGCTGGTAAGGGTCTGATTCTTTTTCTTAATCAGCTTGTACTTCTCAAAAATGCCCAACTTGGGCCCAGTCTTTCCCGGATGAGTGTCCAGTGGGGAATCTGAGGATTTCTTTGGCACTGCTGGAATGATGCCCTAATATAGGCTTGAACTAAAAGGTGGAATGACAGATTTGATCACCATGGTAGGCGGAGCCTCTTTCTCCATAGTAGGGCTGGGAACTGTGGTTTTTTTGGGCCTCTTAGTATGTAACTGGAACTCTTCAGATGACACCTCCGTGACAGGCGGAGATGATTCTTGTCGAGGCCTTTTTTCCTTAGGAACCTGTGGCGTGGTTGTTGGTGGCATAGTGGTCGGGGGAACCTGCTGTTCCACTTCGACTAAGGTGTCAGGTACCCACACTGTCTGATTAGTGAGTTTTTCAATCTTGGGCTTGGACACATGTACATACGGGACATTTTTGTTCTTCACCCGCATTTTCGAGATGATCCCATGAGGATCATAGTGCCATGGGAAGCTCATAAAGAACTTCATTTCTTTCAACATCCTATCAGTTTCTTCCCTGGCACCTCGATTGTTGCAGATGAAGGAGCCAATCTGCCCCTTGATTAGAAGCTGTTGCTTTTTCTTCAAAGATACGAAATGGATATCGTCTAAATTCATGATTTGTCTTATGTATTCTCGAGAAAAGATTCTTATCAACACATACTTAGGCAGCTTATAAGGTGCCAACTCACACCTGAATACTCTGATCTCACTATGGTTTTGATACAGATACCAATCTATGGTCTTAGTGATGTCCGAGAGATGCAGGATTCTCTAGACTTCGTCGTTTATTCGAGGCTCGAGCCTGCCGCTCAACATGCTTACCACAGGTTGGTAAAACAGATCGATGAATGCTTTGAAGTTGTACTATGTAGAGTTATTCTTCAGCAAAGAGGTCCATGCTGTGACTGGCTGAGGCCTTCCATCTACGTCCATTTTATGCATGGAAAAACTAAAATTATCTTCTTGATAGAAAACAAACATGTAGGCCAGTATAGACGAATATTTGAACATGCCTTATGTGCCAAAATTCATGAACTGTTCGTGAATATTGTCAGCCAAGAATGTGCTGAAATCAAACTGTGTGGTGGGATTTTCATCAGTGGAGAAAATGGATAGAAAACCCAGAATGGGCTCATCTACCCACTGGTCAGAATAGTACCCTAACAAAGCATAAAGGGAGGAGATGACTTGGTTTCCTTTGGTGGAGAACATGGACGACGGGTAAGGGGGATTTGTGGAAGGGAATTGAGTGGAGGGGGGAAGGAAAAGATCGAATATTTGAGCTCTCTGGGGAAAATTCATCTTCTGATACAACTCCATAAGGATTTCCAGGTTCAAAGGAGCCGCAAAGTCTGCACGGGGAATTTGCATGATCTGGTCTATGTCTTCAAGCGTGATGAGGAACAGGGTGTCTCCGGATGAGGATATGATGGATCTTTGTTCAGGAATATAGTGAGCTTGGAATTTAAGTGCAAACTCGGGAAAATGGTGGACCTAGGGAATAGGTACAGGGGTAAATTGGACTCCCAGAGTCCAATTTCATCGCTCTGGTCTAGGAAAACCTCCCTGAGCCATGACTGGAGGTCTGAGAAATCGAAATCGCATTTTGTATCCATGATCAATCTGTCTTTATCGACGAGTGGGATTTTATCCAGGTCAACAGGAGGTGGGAGAAAAGGATTCTCCTCTCCTTCTGCTTGTCTTGGCTTTGGCGCCATCTCTGCAAAAGTACCTGCAATAAACATGAAGTTAGTGGGGTCGACTGACTGTTGACGAGGGTGACGAAAATTCAATGGAGGAGTAAGAGGTAAATTTTCTGGTGCGATGGGTGAATAGTGGATGTAGGGGGAATAACGGTAGTTTTATTTAAAACTGGGGTCGGTTGGGTTCGGGAGACAGGTCAGCGGGATAACGGGTATGTTATCTAGTAATAAATGGACAACGGGCCACTTGGGGGTGAGATGGCAGGTGACGGTGGCCAAAACATACGGACGGGTGACGTGGCTGATAGGAATTGGAGATGAAAGTCACAATAAGGGGTTGGTCATGAGTGAAAAGGGGTAGAGGACTGACAACAATTATGGGATGTGACATAACTCAGGAGCAAGTGGAACAAGTGGATGATGATGGCCATGAGTGATGGGGGCTGTCAGATAGTAGATGGGGGATGGGACTTCGGGACCAATAGGCTGATGCCACGTAAGACAAGGGGCCCGCCAGAGGGAGATAACCATTCTGGACCCCCCCCTTTGGTTAAAAGCAGAACATCAGGGGGGGTCTAAAATCCATTGTGGGCCATTGATCTAAGTGCCTATTTTTGGGCCGTAGATCCAAGTGCACTCTTTAACACTCATTTCATACCCCCCCCCTCCATTAAAGGCAGAATGGACGAGGGGGTCCGGAATCCAATCTGGACCATTGATTTAAGCGCTTGTCTCTGGGCCATCTAGATGTGCGCCAATGTTATCAGCGATTCCAGACACCCCCCCCCCTGGTTAAAAGCAAAATGGTCGGGGGGGTCCGGAATGCTCTGTGCATCATAGATCTGGGCGTCGCGATCAAAACTGTCGAAATGTGCAGGAATCATAAACTGGGGGATGGAGAATACATGCGCTGGGAAAACTTAGGATAAAATCATTTTTATGGGTTTTTCCCAAACTTTTCAAAGAGACACCACCATGGGGGCTTCGACCAAACTATCCTTTAGGCCTTTGAGACATGGTGCAACATTTTACATCAAGCTAGTTTTATTGGAGTGAGACAATGAAGCAACTAATCTACATGCTAACTTATCTTCCTATGACAGTTAACCTAGATTAAACTATTGGGTTAAGAAATTACTCTACCCTAGGGCTATCTGACTAGGATTAGGGAGTCTGGCCAGATTTATTCACTAATCTAACCTAGACACTTTGGCTAAGATTAAACTGTTTAGCCAAATCATTCACTACCCTATCAACATCAAATTTAAAAATAACTTGGCCATGCTTGAAAGGTATGGACCAAGTTACCATTATTGCATGGGGCTTTATTTCAATTCTTTTGTGCCCTCTTTTTCTTTTTCTTTTTTCTTTTTTCTTTTTTCTTTTTCTTTTCTTCTTTTTTCTTTTTTCTTTTTTCTTTTTTTTTTTCTTTTTTCTTTGCAGAATGAAAAAATCATTTGTCAACAAAAATACTAGAGACAGATAATATCCCAGTCACCAGTTGATTCCCATAACTTATGGAGTGATAACATGCCTAATCATGAATAAAATAATGCGTAGAGAGAGGATGGTAATATTGTGAATCGACACCTAAGAACATACTTTCTCAGTACTAGCCTCACAATACATACTGATGTAGTCCTCAATGTTATATGGCCCCGAAGGAAAGTTCCCCAAGTTGATTGGTTCCCCTCTTCTAGAGAGGTCAGTCAGGAAGTAAATGTCTTATGTGGTCGGGGTCAGTGATTGACCCTCTAGCATGAAATCCTCTACATCAGGATTCCAATACTCCACTAGAGTAGTGAGAAACCTCGGTTGTTCCCTCATGAACGAAATCTGGAAAAATTTCCATAACCCACATTGTTTTAGCATAGCGATGGCCACAAGGTCCTCCTCAACCAAGACATCCATCTCCTCATGTTCCCTCTCTCTCCAGTGAACATACATCTTGTCACACACACAAGTTGGAGAGGTTTTAGTCTTCACTTATTTATTTTTTGAACTTCAAAGAGGGTGTACATGGTTTTTCTTTAGGACAGTTACATATGTATGTGGACAAGGTATTACATTGTCTGAGTACATATGCAAGTTGAGAGTGGACAACCTGCGTACATGCATTCGTGACACTTTTTCAAGGGAATGACCCTCCTAAATACAAAATTAAATGCAAATGAATTAATTAAAATAAAGTATGAAGTGATTTTTACTTACTTGGTCCAAGTAGGAGGGTTTTCCATCCACCGTAGCTCCAATAATTCACATTTTGATCAAGGGGGGTTTTGACATTTTTGTTAATTTTCAAACTGCAATGGTAAAAATGAGTTGTCCACCTCTATTTATAGACTTTTTTGGCCCTTTTTTCCCTAATTTGGTCCCCTTTTTCACTTTTCATGACTTGGAAGTTGCTTGAGTTCTCTTTTGAATTATCTTTGGGTCAATCTAATGAACTTGTCCTTTTGGTTTGGTAATTTTTGACATGGGTTACACTCATATCATCTCAAGCCATGTTTTCAACTTTTTGCATAGAGGTTAGGTTTTTACTCCCAGCTTTCTACATTTTGTTGACTGTTTCGCTTTTTCCATAGGATTGATCCCATTGAAGTGCGATGTGAAACCTTCTCAGCTACTTTAGAAGTGTCGTAATTAGGTGGTAGAGTCTACCTCTACATGGATTCCCTAGGTAGATCCTTTGCTTCATTTTAGCATCCATGCTATGATTTTTGACTATAGGCTTGTGATTCCTTGTTAGTCCCACTATGATTACATATTGAAGCCACATTCTTCTTGATAATCATCATTCTTAGCCTTACCCATGAAACTCCCTAATGAGCACATTTTATTGTCTTTCAAGATCCCTTTAAATTTTGGAAGCAACATTCAACGAGAATGTATTTATTCTTTTCGATCTTGTTTGGATTACTTGAGAAAATTAAACCCCCGGAGTCTTCTTTAATCCCTTTTCAGACTCTCAAAAATTGAAAATATTGTCGAGCAATCTTGTTTACCTTCACACTTGCCAAACTCAAATTTGAAGGAACATTTTTCTGGCAGTAGTTTACCCCTTTTTCAGTCTGGATGGCTAATTTTATGAATAAAGGTATGCTCTAGGAACTTTGGTTCTCTAGAAGAGTATTCTCAGGCATAATTTTAACCCTTTTTTCGGGCCAGGGACAAAATTTTTGAAAAAGGAACATTCTCCTTGGTTTTGGTTTATCTCTTTTTCAGACCTTGGAGATTACTTACAAAAAAGGAATCCCCTCGAAGTCCATATTTAAGCTCTTTTTAGACTCCCTAAATATGAAAATATCGTCGAGTGACCTTGTTCCTCTCACACTTGTTAAATTGATCTAGAAAGAACATCTACTTGGCATGAGTTTAATCCTTTTTCCAGCCAGTAGATCATTTCAGAAAAAGGTACACCTCAGGAGATTTGTCTCGTCGGGAGAGTTATCCTAAGTTATATTTTATACTTTTTTGGGTTGAGGAGACTAAATCTAGAAAAATTTTGTTATTCCATAGTTAATCTCTTTTCAGACTCCTTAAAATTGAAAAGATAGACAAGTGACTTTGACTCAGTCACACTCGTTAAAATGGTATTTAAGAGACATATTTTTGGTATGAGTTTAACCCTTTTTAGAACTGACTAGACTAATTGTGAGAAAGGAACTCCTTGAAGTCTTCTTTTAGCATTTTTTTTAGACTCTCTAAACGTGAAAAAACCACCGACCTTACCTTCTCTGGGCTCATAAAAATTCACATGGAAGGATTCTTGTTGTGTCGTACTTAATCACATTGTGTGTCTCATCTTTGTATCTTTGGCCTAATGTTGGCTCCATGTTTCTCTCAACTAAACCTTTAAAGAATTCCTTAAATGCAATCCTTGAAACACTCTTTTCCTTTGCGATCTGACACCTTGGCCCATGGAGGAAGTTTTCCCTGAGTATCCTTATCCTGCACATGTCTCCTTGCACCAAGAATCAGTATGTTCCATGTTCTTGGAACCATTTTTCTTTCCCATGATGCTCGTTCCTCCTTTATAATGTAGCATTCTTTTATTATTTTTCAAGCTTGTTAAAAATTTGAAAAAGACAAAAAAATCAAATATTCCAAAAAGAGGAGACAAAATATATCAATTATTTTTTCGACAGCCAGATAACCACCCTTGGATGAAGCACATCCTTCCATTTGTTCATCAAACATTGGGATTTAGTATAACCTTAGCAATTTTTTCTCGCTACATAGATTTGTGTCCTCCTCCATTTGGTTACTCTTCCAAACATATGGAGAGTTTTAGGTGCCTCCTGCATCACAAACTTGTGTCAATATTATGCTTCCTAAGTCTAATCATCTTTGATGATTTTTTCCAAGAGAAATTTTATCCAACCTCAGTTGGACATTCTACAGTTTGTCTCTTGACTTTCATGAGTCGACCATCCTGAGAGTCCAGTCAAGTCTAGATTCAAAATCGATGAAGTTCAGTGCCTAATGATCGATATCCTCATGTATTTCCCTGACAACTTGTTGAAGACTTCAAAGTAGTGAGTATTACACTCTTATTGTCCTCTTCCCTAAGCAGTTGAAGATATTAAAGTTGTTGATCGAGATATGAAGTCCTCATCTCCAACCACAAGTATTGATGCTTCTTTAAGATGCATATTATATTGTACTTGAATATCATCGAATGATTTTGAGATGTATATCCACTATGTATTTCTCATGGATACACTTTATATAAACATTTCTATTATATGGATGTGCAATGTACTTGATTGTAAGCCATGATTAGTTTATCCTGAGCATGGGTATGCCCGTTTTTGAGACCTAAGTCTACACCCCTACCCCTCCTGCCTCTTTTCCCTATGACTTCATCAAAATTATTTGTCTTCTGGTTGGTTGAGTATATTTACCTCTCTAAATGACTTGGTTTTTTATCATTATCTTTCTTTTTTTATTATTTGCACAAATTGTTTATGTTTTCTTGAAGGATAATTGCATGTCGTGATTTGGTTCAAAATACTTATCATCATGTTTTCCATTGATTGATTTTGTAGAAGGTACACCAATTATTTTGTGTGCATAGGGAACTCCCATGAACAGAATGCAGCAATTCAAAGCTATCATTTTTGGGCTTGGATTGTGAAAATAGACAAGTTAAATTTCAACGGTGGAGATCCAACAGGCAGATCATATCAATGACTCTTACACATTCAGGGTTCTAGAAATTTCGTGAGGTTTAATCACATATTTACACATAATCAACTTCAACGTCAAAACATCAGAGTTTATCTTTGTCGAAAACTCTTGAATGTCAAACCGCATTGCTTCGGTGATCAACCATCTTGGAGGTCTCCACACTTAACACTCAAAAACTCCTGAATGTTGAAATGTCAGAGTCACGTGACATTCATATAGTATTGACATGTGGCATTCATCAAAGGAGACACATGACACTCATTTCAGACACCTTTGTTTACGCCCTCTACCCATTTCTGGGTGACTCGTGTCACTCTCCTTTCCGTGACACATCAGTGACAGTGACATCATGGAAATGTTAGATCTGAAGTCCCAAAGTGTCGATTAGCAATAGTGATGTCATGTACATGTCATATCCAAAGAATCAAAGTGTCAATCAACCAAAGTGTCAAAGTCCCCATCAGTGATAGTGACATCATGGATACGTCATATCTGAAGACGAAGTGTCGATTAGCCAAAGTCTTGAAGTTCCATGTCACTCTGTTAATCTAGTCCTCTGGGTGTTATACATACTTTGTGCTTGAAATCCCCCAAACCCCGAAGAGCCAGAGACACGTAGCGCTCATTTATGCTGACATGTAGCATTCATGCATGGTGACATATGGAATCCATCGGCTGTGACACATGGAACTCATTTAGAGCATTTTCAACATGCCATTTTCTCCATTCTAGGTGACACGTGTCATCATCCTTTCCATGACACATCAACAACTCACATCGGGTTACCATGTCAACTCTGGGAGATTGTCCTCCAGGAGATTTCTATCAAGAGCAGGCGCAGTCTGCCAAAGTCTCGAATGCTGAACTCTTGAAGTGTTTAATGGTAAATATTTCTTAATCTAGGATAAATTAAAACTAATTATGAATTAATGACTCCGGGAGATTTTCACTTCAGGATATTCCAACCCAGAGAAAATGAAAATTACTGAAGTGTCAGAGATGCATGGAACTGTTCTATCATGACATGTGGCATCCATCAGTTGAGACACGTGGCACTTATTTTAATCAAATTTTGGGTTGTCATCTGCACTAATTCAAGTGACATGTGTCACCCTCCTTTCTATGACATGAAAGTGATCTGACATCAGGTCACCACATTAGATTCGGGGGATTGTCCTCTAGGATATTTCCAAGCACAACATTCAAAAATAAAAAATCCTGAACCCCGAAGAGTCGGAGTCTCGAAGCCCTTAAATGATAAATGTTAAAGTAATATCAGGTTAATAAGTGATTAGTGTCATATAATGACTCTGGGATTTCTATCCTCCAAAGGATATGTATACTTCATGCTCTAAAGCTCCCGAATGTCGAAATTTTGAACTACCTCACCCACATTTATGCCACATTTTGAAAAGTTTGAAAAGGGTGCCAAACCAGGGAATGTCGAGCCAGTCCACATCATCAGATTGCTCATATTGCAGTAGTTCAGCGATAGCCAACAGGTACAAAACATAATTTCTGGAATCCAGACCTTGCAAGGCCATAACCAGGGAACTCGAGAAGCTATAATCCAAACTACAAAAATAATAACAATGATTATGGAAAACACCACATGACTTGCTTCTTTCCTCCAGGAGATAAGTAAGGGAAAAAAAAACCAAGATATTCAATTATCTCCAGTGGCCTCCAACAATGTGCATCCATGTCAGTGCTCAATGCAGAACTCACTTCTCTCACTCCTAGTCATTTTATGTCAAATATCAGTTCATTGTGGCACATGCATCAGTCCAGTTTCATTGCTAGTAGCAGTTTTTAATTGTTTAGTTCAAGACTCTTTTAGTTTAAATAATAATAAGTGGTCTTTTATGTGTGATAATAACCACTATTTTTTATTAATTCAAGTGTAAAGTATACATTACTATACTCCAGCAATTTCTAGTTAAGTTAATACGTTGTTTTACAACTGGTAGTGTAGAGTTAAGCCTCAGTCCTAGATGGACGAGATCCTCTACAACTCTGATAAATATGCAGTTTTTGTATGTTTTGAGGGTTGAACTTTTGGGAGATAATATCAATACAACAACTAGTTGGACCCATTCTGCGCATGGATTAAATATCTCTACCTGGTGAAGATACTATTGATGACAGTGTGTTTGTGTCCAAATTTGTATGCATTTCTCTTATCTTGAATACAGTTTTGATTTGCACGAAGTCAATCTCTTTTCCTTCAGCTATTGTATAACTTGTCTTTATTAATATGCAACCAGTGATAACAACTATGCTTTGATGAAGATTTTTTTTTGTTTCAACTTGTGGGAATAATTGTGGTTTTGTTACGTGTTTAATGCTTGAAATGATATTTTAAGTTTTAAACATCTGGCAATGGATTGTTCATTGAATGGTTTTTTTTTTTTCTTTATTTGTAACTTTACTGTCTCACTTTTCTATCCTTAGTTTGCCACCAACCAAGGAGAACCCTCATCCATGTCATTTGGCCAACAAAACTATGCTCATGTCTTGGTAAAACAACCCTCTAACTGACCCATAAATAAATAAATAAACCATTCATAATGTGAGGTGGCCTAGATCTTCCCTTTAGCAGTCAGGTGCAGACTATAGGACCAACATCTTCTAGCATTGTTACCGGGGAACAAAGTAACGAAATATATTTCCCTCGGAGAATGACAACAATCAGATATGACCTTTGAAAGTGAACAAAGATCAGACACATTTAGACTACAGATCATTCATGTGGTGATTGCATGGTTAAAGGATCCAATGAAGACTTCATAGTTTTAAGAAGTCATATTTTCATATGGAAGCCATATTGGCTTGGAGGTTTTCTCCTTTTAGTTTTTATGATGTTCCTGGTTGTCCAAATGATGTTCCTACTATAGATGAATGGGATGATTACTTGCCCAAATTTAGAGAAGATAAAGATGATATCCATGTAGATCATTTTCTTGAATTCCATGAGGTCATGCATTAGTTGGGTATACATCATGAGGATGTATTAATGAATATGTTCATGTATTCATTAGAGGGATATGCTCGTGAATGTGTTGATGGGCGAAACTAACCGTCCATCAACTGGGAGAGTGGAACCGGTCCGGGGTTGTCTAAATAACCCAAGCCGTTTGGAATGGACCACCCTGACGAGTTTAACGGCTCTGTTGGCCGCTCTAAGGTCTTCTATGAAAACCAAAAAGAGAATTGATCTGAGCTAAGTAATCTAACTAAAATACAACTAACGAAACAAACTAAGCTAACTAACTAAAATAAAGGAAACTAGAAACTAATAAAACAAAGAAAAGGAACTAATATATTAAATGCACAATACTCTAACTATTCTATCTACAAACTACAAATTACTCTTATAATAACTCAAATCAACTATCTAATTATCATCTACAATATTTCTTATTCACAAATGTACACTATGAACAATCTACAGATTTGATTAAAACCTGCAAAACTCATGTATATTCTATCCTAAGACAGCCAAGGATCTCTTTTTGATTTTTATATTTATGAAAAGAAAATAAACATTACTGAAATTAAACAATCTAATATGTTTGCTAAAATTAAACAATCTAATATAAATCTAATTAAGATTACATCTATATTAAACTACAAACAGTAAACAACTAACTAATTGACTCGGAAACGCTCCAAGTCTGCCCTGTGCAAAATGACTTCTTGAGCTGGTTGGAGGAGGGAAACTCACATCGTTTAGTCCCTAAGCTTCTCGTAAATGATCAGCCATGCTGCTTCTTGAAGTATGTTACAGGACAAACAAGACATAAAATAAAATCATAACAATTTTCTGATTATAAACTCCTGCAATAAGGGAAACCGGTTATGCAGAAAACTTATATGTAACAATTCAATCTATGAAGAAGACAAAGCTATCATTCACAAACTGAACTAACAATTGTTATGTCTTTTATCGATTTGGAAGAGACAAGATATGGATAACAGTAATAAAATTATATCATTTGAATTTGATTTAGATAGAAAAGTAATACTAAACCATAAACAAAATGATATACAAAACTTGAAACAAAGTGTTGATATATTGAAAAGAAAAAGTTATGACAAAACATCAATTCTGCTCCAGTTTGTATCAGAATTACATATCCTTGTTCTCCCACAACTGAGGATGATGATTATTACAAAAATCATAAATATATATAGGTTTCCTCACAAGGTAAAACTTCCTTGTGGATAATATCAAATAGTTTTACATATCCTGGGAGATATCCCAAAATCACCTAAACTAAGGAAATAAAATGCAAGTAGAATCTGTAAAACATCCCCTAACTGCTCATCATATCTATTGTCAATTCGAATTTGCCTGCAATAGAACACAAATACCAAGTTAGAAGGACATTTTATTAAGAAAACAATAAAAAATTGACTCCACAGACTTAGCTATAGAATCATCTGATTCTGTAGCTAGTCAAGAATAGCAAACAGGACTAGATATAATCAAATAAAATCAAATCGAATCATATTTCAATAATGTCTGAAAATGAATTACTAATAACTCAAAATGAAACTATTATTTGAATTAAATGCAATCAAAGTAAATGCAAACGAAACAGAGTGGAGAATGCTCTGTTTTTAGTTACCACAAAACATGGTCAAACCCTAACATACCTGTTTTGAATTGAATGAATTTAAATAGTGAATCGAATCAAATGAGATACGATGTAATCATACTTAATACAACCATAATCGAACAGGATAGCAACCATATCAAATAATATTTGCCACAACCTAACTATAATCGATATCATTTGAACACCAAATATATGTCACAGCTATAGCAATATTTCATGTCGTTTCAATCATCAGGCTGTAGAAATTAAGCACAAGATACATTCTGTTTTGATCACATACGGGAAGGCTGTTACGATATACATCAAAACAAAACATGCGTAATAGTATTGACCAAAGCCACCATAGATTTCGTTTTGCTGGGTGTGACATAGTCAAGATCGAACAAAAGCAATGATAACCATAGGCTGGACGGTAATCACACAAAATCGGGTCTGAGACATTTATAGAGCATGATCATTTTATTTTAAAAATTCATTCGTAACAGAAAACATACTGTCATTCTAATTCACAAAAGAACAGGGTCAACCGGCCATAACGAATTGACTGGCTGGGAATTGGATAATTGTTACGATTTGTATCAATTCAAAAACCTTTTTTTTTAAACAAAATCAAAACCATATCCAGACTGGTCAGAGCGATATGTAAATAAAATTGCAACAGATAACCATGTGTCTCATAACCACTTCAGATCATAGCATAAATCGTGTCATCAATATTTGAAATGCAAAACAGCTTGTCTATAATAGATGTAACAGAACACTCAATCAAATCCACATTATAACTAACAGAATCAGGACCAAATCCAACACCAAAATTCGATTTACTAAAACAAGTTATGTACAACAATGCATGTTTATGTAACAGAGAAGATCGATGATGTATACAGAGTTTACAAGTGTGCCATAAAAATGAGTGAAAGTTATACCAGCGAAGTTGCTGAGGCTATGCCAATTTCGAATTGACAATTGTCGTGGATGACTTGACATTCTTGAACATAATTGAACCAGCTGTGCATTGCTTCTTGTCATAGGGTTGCACCTTTGCATCATGACTGGTGAGTTTGGCCACTTGTTCTTCCAGGTCATGGATTCTGGATTGTAACATCGGCATGTCTAAATAGTATCTCTCCAACCATAACCCACACTGATCGCAAGGTTGAACAGATGGTTGAGCAGTTGAGGGTTTTGATGATTCACCGAGGGTTCCTCGAGGTAGTTCAATGCCAGGAAATTCAGGGTCATCCCGTAGATAGGGTGGCAAATTCTTGACAAAGTCGTGAAGGGATTTGTCACACAAGCCTTCCGAGTAAGGATACTCATTGGTGAGAAAACGTTCTATCTCTGAATCAGAGTCTTCACTGACCACGATAGGCTCTGATTTGGCAGGGGGTTTGGGTTTATTTCTCGCCATGTGGGAGATTAACCTAGCATTTTTCTTGCCTTTAGAATTAGCACCAGTTCTAGCTTTAGGATTTTTGGTTGCGGGTTTATCAATTTCAACCTGTTTAGTCACAACCATAGGCAATTTCGTAGGGGGGTTGGGTAGAGGTTTGGGTAGCAAAATGTAGTAAGGCACAGGGATGGGCTTGCTTTCAGTTACCATAGGTTTATCAACCTGTGGAGGGTCTGATTCTTCGAAGCCATTACGACTGAGAAAATCATGCCAAGAATCACGACGTAACCCCAATTCATATACCATAATCATTTTAATCAACCCCAAATGGAAGAGGTTGGTGTCAGCCTGGCTACGCTTGTACCTTTTAGCCATCTTGAACAAACTTCTATGCAGGTAGTGGGGCATACTAAGTTTGAAACCGATAAAAACCATCAATAGACGAAGGTGAAACAGGAAAATGAACCCGCACCTGCCTTCACAAGAAATGAATTGGTTGATTATCATTAGGAGATCATACCAGCGTGGTTTTAACATTTTTGCAGGCAAGCCTTTGTCGCAGGAGTTCATCGTTCGAGACTGAAAAAGAAATGTCCACGGGACATCATCAACCTTGCAACTCTTCGACCACTTTTGTCCAGTAATAGGTAGGCTAGTTGCCGAGCTAAGGAACTGTTCATCAATTTCAAGCTGGACATCTCCAACTTTGGCTTGACAGCCACGATAGGGTTGTAACCATCGAACTTCTTTATAAACGGGAGCCACCCAAATTTCTCCAGGTCGCTATAAGTGTCGTCAAACATCAGTAATTCTTGGCACCCGTTGGGCTCGGCCCTTACGACAGGAGCCATGGCTTATGTGCATGATAGGGTTTGGTTTGAACAATACCATACGCAGGAGTAAAAACGATAGGGCTTAACAACTGCAAGCGCTCAAAGGGAAGTGAATCAATGTAATGCATGCGAAGGTGGTGGGATTACCACTGCCATGCAGTGTATTAATGGCTGGGTACAGTGCTTTCCCATCAGCAATCATAACGTTTAAAACATATTAATCGGCCAACCCACATCGGTGTATAACCAAATCAACGTGCCATCGATCAAACGTAAAACAAATACCATATGTTAAATTCATGCGCCAAGTGTATAGCTCGATCCAACATGAAATCCAAAGGTTTTACCAACGCGACAAGTGTAAAACATTGCCACTCAAATATGAAACCAAAATTGATATATGACCCATGCGTTTTTTAGCATAATCAAAGTGTAAAAACATTGCAACCAATGAAAATTGATAAGTTAAGAGCTCAAAACAATAAGAATCATATCATATATAAAACTAAAATCAACCATGAATCTTATGAAATCCAACATAAATCATAACTTAACATGTTCAATGCTTTACCAAAGAAATCAAGTTGCGCAATCAAAGTGAATGGATATAGTTTGAAAGTCATATCAAATAAGCAGATCCTGTCAATCCAAGTAACGATGGAGGGCTTTTCACACTTTCAGTTGTGAAAACTGAATCGAAACCAAATTGCAATTGTCACAAAACGAAACAAATGTCTAGTTGCAAAATGCGACGATGACTTGTTGTTTAGGAGACAATACGTGTAGGCAGCTTTTTAGGTCAATCGAAAAAAATATAGTTGGTTGCCAATAGAATGGTATTGATCCTTGCCTCTTGCTAGCATTTCTTCACTGAAATTTCTCCATGCAACATTTAGTGATCATTGTAAAAGATTTTTCCAGATGATTTTCTTTTTGAAATTTGTTGTGAGGAGTTTGATTTATATATGCAGAAGTCTATAGTTGGATCCTCTAGTAGTATGAATGATAAGGAAGTTAATTTTAAACAAGTGGGAGAAGAGTCATCCCCTTGTGAAATTTTCTCCATTTTTTTTGTTCCAAATGAAATTTTTATTGATTGTTCAAGATTCATCCCCTTGTGTAGGTTTGTTCTTCCTCACTAGCTTCCCTACGATCAGCTGGCAAGACAAGTGCACTACGCCATTCTATATGAAATCTACCTTGTAGCCTCACATTCCATTTTCTACATCATTGTAAGTGTCCTTAATTATCTGTGCCAGGGCATGGTCAGAAGCCTTCCCTGGGTAGAAGTCTCGCGGGTCAGGTCCTTGCATGCTCAATCTAGTGATCCTATGGATCAACATTGGATTTAATGTAGCGTGTCTATCTAGCCAAAGATAGCCAAAATGGTAGCACGATAGCAAGAGCTTAACACGGGATTTAACCTCTTAGTGCCTTCCAAAGTGTGGTATCTTCATCACATTCAAGAGGGTGGACTGCGCAAGGTTCATAGTCCATGTTTGGGGGATTATTTTTTCTTTCTTTCCCTTCGTCCTGGTTAGATACTTGTAAGGAGTAAGAATAATGTAATTCTTGTGATCATCTAGGTTGAAGTCGTTGAACTTCAATGTCACGATATTATCTTGCTGCGTTCAGATAACATGTATCCCCTTTGGGAGGTACGCAGTAACCATGGTGTAATCAAAGTCCCTCAGGACATTGTCATGACTCACCGTGTTGTCCAGAGGCGGGATGTATTTAGGTAAGACGGTGAGGATTAACTTCGCGTTTGCTAGATCATCTTTGTGCTTGGTTCTCTTCTTTATTGTTGGTCAGGATGGTCTGGATCCATGAGTAGTTGATGGAGAGGCTTGTACTCCTCATGTCGATGAAGCTTGAATTCCTATGGACATCACTCTCTCAACCATCATATTAATTAAAACTTTCTCAATTGACTTCTCCACAATGTTGAGCTCGTCCGACATGCACGCTCTTGATCAGAAAACTTGGGTGGATGGATGAGTGATCAAACCAATAGAATCAATGTCGATATTACGAAGAACAACGCGGTACAAATGGTTTCTCTTGTTATATCTGATACAATTCACAAAATTGTTCTCATTGAAATAGTCGACGGACTAAGTAAGCATGATGTACCAGATCTCTCCAATGGATAAGAAGATTTCCATCAATGCAGTTTTGTCTGTTGTAGTGCAGTCCCAATGGTCTGATGGTGAGATTTCTGGTCATAACCATTATTCTAACCATTCTGGATTGTCGTTCCAATGGTTATAATGCTTCCAACAGTCATATATCTTTTCCATGGTGAAGTTCCATGGGGTGTTGTTCTGATATCCCGGTGAAGTTCCAACTTTGCAACTCTTCCTTCAGCGAAGTTCCCTCTGGGCCCTTCTGTAACTTTTCAACCTTTTCTCTCTTCTTATTGAGTTTTCTAGCCTTCTTCCCAGTGATCTTCATCTCGGTATTCATTTTTCCATTTTGATTCTTGTCTTCTTTTGGCATAGCAGCTTCACGCTGTTGAGATTATTTCATAGGATTAGAGAGTAATATTGCTTCTCTATCTGGGGCATGTTCTTTACTCATATGTGAATCTTCTTCTGTTCTTTCAAATTTGTGATCCAAGTTTCTGTTTCTCAGTAGCTTTGATTTGTTCTCATGTTCTACAATCAAGTATGTTATCCTCCTAGTCACGAAATGTTTGAATTCCTTTTTTTTCTATTCTAGGGCCTCCTCTTCTTTTCTTCTGGTCTGATCTTTCTCGATCCAGGATTTTCCTAATAACATAGTAAATGGAGCTTTGTTCTCAATGAATCTAAATATCTCAAAATCTTCCTCTTTCGAAGCTCCATGAGCTCTCATAGATAACTAGGTGAGTCTTCCACATAGAGTTATCAACTTTCCCCTGAATAGTCCTATTCCTCCCAATGAAGGAGTCATATCAGGCTTTCCTAAAGCCTCCCAAGTTCTTTCTTTCATGATTTTTACCTGTGTTTTCTCATCCAGAACATAGTCTATGTCGAAGTCTCCTACTCTTGCTTCTATGCATTCTTTTTCTTTGAATATCTCTAATAAGTTGATATCTCTGTGACCATTTTGGGTTTCTTTCATTTGCAACAATACAGTCTCTGATTTTGTTTGGGGTTTTTCCATGGTCTCAGTTTCATGACCTTACTCAAGGTTTTGTTGTCTCATATTCATTCTGTCAAGCTTAGCAATCATTTTAGGGAAATCTAAAACTTGATGGTCCATATCTTTACAACAAATACAACTAGGTATTCTTCCAAGGAATTCCTTAGCAAGATGTCCCAGTCTTATGCAACTATAACAAAGGGTTAATCCTCTTTTTTTATTAAATGATCCCTAGACTTTCCTGTACTGTGCACTAGGATCATAGTAGCTAACCTACAAAAAATTCTTTCTAGGATCTTGCATCCATTTGTTAGTCCAAACATTATTTATATGCATAGGAATAACATATCTTTCATTATTTCTATCAAATCTACTCATATCAAACCTTCTCTCTTCTAGTTATGCCCTAGTTTTTAGACTAGGATAAAATTTATCAAACATACCTAGATCCATACTCTTGAAACAAAAATTTCCACTAATCCTACTTTCAGCATAGCACAAAGCTTTCAGATCTAAAACTTTTCACTATTCTTACCTTTATCAGAGCACAAAGCTTCGAGATCTTACCTTTTTTCTTCGAATATGACTTCTCTTCTTAGAACAAAGCTTCACAGGTCAAGTAGAATACTGCGTACTAAGGAAATAGATCTATGCATAGATCTTTCTTTCTTTCCTTCAGTTCCCAGCCATCACAGTTTCAGGTCCCGGCAACAAAACCATTTGTTAGCATAGGGGCATACCCATGGTTCAACGCTACAACAACGCACCAACAAAACCCTAACTACCAGCCCTTTTGGCAACACCTGTGAAGCAGATGAAGTCTCACCCGAGGTAGAGGCAGGGGTGGTTGCAAGACTCCAGTGTATGCAACCTTAGTTGGGACACAGATATGTGATTACAACACCTTAACAAAGAACTTAGTAGTTACAGTTCATTAATATTCAACCTTAGTTTATAACGCAACTAAAACCTAACAATAGATCAACGTAGTATTTATGCAGATCCAATAGATTCAAGCACTAAGCATACCAACCTAGATCAAATCTAACATTTATTCAAATTATTCATCACTAAGATATCATATTAGATTCCCCTAAGAAGGGATGATTTCAAGGATGGAAATTTATTTTAAAATGTAGAAACCTTGGCGAATCTTACTAATCCTTCATGTGCCAACTACAAATTATTGGTGATATTTTTGTAAAAATATTCAAATTTCTAAGGATTTAATATAGTTTTTATAATTTTTTGGCAATTTTTGAGGTAAAATAATTTTATCCTATAGAATTTGGGTGAATCATTTTTAAAATAATGAATCTCGTTTTTAGAAAAACCATGGAAAATTAGCCCATGAGCGAACTTTAGCCCCTAAAATCATCCCTGGTCCTAAGCATATATTAGTGCACTAAGAATTCAATCACATAGACAAGAGAACAACCATAAAGCACATAGAAACCACAATGTGGGATATATGTGGTTCACCCCCACCTTGGGGCTACGTCCACCAACTCTTCTTTATTTCTTTTTGTCAATATTCTACATGCACATATCCATGGTATCCTACTCCACAGAGGACAGGAGATCTGTGCACTTCACTAGATCCTCCTTCCCTGAAGCACAACACAAAGCCTTCCACAATCTCTTACAATCACTTACACTTAGCTCTATAAGTCTTACACAATATGCACAAAGCAAATACAATTACCACTTGCACTTAGAAATTAACACTTAGCACTTAAAATCACATACTTGTCTCTCCTTTGATCACATATATTGAACTCTAGCACTTAGCACACACTAGCCTCTTATTTCATCATCTATCTATCCATTTATACATTACAAAATGGGCCTAAACATGGGCAAACCCATGGGACGACATCCCCATTCTCATTACATAAGCCCAAACCCCAAAAATCCCTAAAGAGGGGCCAATATCCCGTGATCTCTGCTTCGACTTGTACTCCATCTTCGATAGCTGTCAAAGTCCCAAAAGTAGGTCAAACATGACCAAGGATCCTCAAGACTTGGTCAAAGGCCAACAGTAAGTCGTTGCTATATTTTTCAGTTTCTACTATCAGGTTTGTACTTAAAGATGGAGGTCGATTACATATTGTTAATCAACTCCTCATATGGATTCACTAGAAATCTGGTTACACAAATTAATTTGTTTTCAGTTAAGTATATTAGGGGTGTGTTGAATAAATCTCATCATTCAAGCATTTCTTTTTCATTTTGTTTATACAATTGATTATCAATAAGACTCCATATCCCAACAAAGGCACTGGGGTGTAGCTTTCCTTTTTCATTTTTTGATTAGTTAGTTTGCTTGTGAATAAAGACTCCATATCCCAACAAATTCACTAGGGTGTAATTTCAGTTTTAAGTTCAATAATGTAACATACCCAACATCCAACTTGGCTATGCCACATAAAATTTTCGAAATGTATACAAATAAAATTACATACACACGAAAAATATTGTGGAACTTTATATATAAAAATTAAAATGGACAAATAGATTCTGCAAATACACATATTCATACAGAATAATAATAAAAATACACATGCAACACACAGAGGAAAAACCCATAAAAACAAACGCATAAATAATAATGCAGCATGTAATTTAACACAAAAATGACACTTATCTTGGTAAAAATATCACCAAATGTGTGAAGACCTTCCATGAACCTGCCAACCTTAGACCACACTACTCGTCACTCTCAGTAGTGGGTCACCCCCGAGCTGGGACTAAACTCCACCCAAGTAAAGGGATTCCTAACCAGGATGATGTATCTTAGACAACAGGAAAAATCTTCGTCACAAGTGAAAAATCAAACTAACAGCCTACAATCCCTCATTCCCAACATGCATGTCCCACCCAAGTAAGTGTACCCCTTATTTTCTCAACAGTCTTTTGGCTACACCACTTCCTTTCTGGGCTTCAACAATAGGTCAGACAGGAAGTCTCAAAGCCCTGTAGATGCATTTTAGCACCTTTGGGAATCAATTCCCAACAATTCTCTCACCTAGAGATATTTTCTCATGGGCCTGACAACTTGCCTCTTCAATCTCCCTCAGGCCTAACAACCCGCCTCTTCAAACTCCCAGAGGCCTGACAACCTACTTCTTCAGTCCATCTCCTAAGATAACCAGGTACAACTATGGGTATGGGTACGAGTACATGTACATGAAGGTATGGAGGACAACTGAATGAGTGAATCAATGATGATGGAATGAATGGTAAAATGAACTAATTCCAAACTATATGTATGCATGTTCCCAACTTGACACTTGTCATGTAGAGAACCACTTTGGCCCACTTGTCTCCATCCTTAGAACTTAGGATAAAATAATTATCCATACTTATCCTTAAACTTTATCCCCCTTATCCTTAAATTTTATCCCCCTTTCCCTAACTAGTGGAGTTTAGTCCCCCATACTATTTTATCATGGTCAGTCTACACGCAGCGATGTATTATATTAATGATAAGACATATACAAAAATAGGCTCACTGGCCTTTAGCATCTAGGCTCTCTATCCTAATTCAACACATAAGCCTCCTAGCTTATAATAATTGGCTCACTAGCCTATAAAACACAACATATACACAAAGGCTCCCTAGCCTCAAAATTGCACACACTTAAGTTTGTTGTGCACGATATCCTGGAATGTGCAAACTTCATCATTTTAGCGCACAATACTTGTGCACACTATACCATGAAAGGTGCATGCAAAATGATATAAAACAACTCACCATCTTAAGTACATTTTCATTTACATTTACAATTGGGGGTTCGACCTAGGGGTATTACATTCTCCTCCTCTTATTTATGCATTGTCCTCAGTGCAATATATATATATATATATATATATATATATACACACATATACAACCGAAATTTCAAAAATCCTCAAAAAGATGTGGGTATTCTGCTAGCATAGCATCCTCATGCTCCCAAGTTGCGTCCTCAATACATTACCAGGTCCATTGGACCTTTACAAGATCTATAGATCGATTTTAGAGATGTTTTATTTTTCATTCCAGAATGCATACTGAATGTACTTGGAAAGTGCCTTCTTGCTCCACTTGAATCACATTCCAATCAATAACATGATTAGCACCAGGTATATATTTCTTAAGCAATGATACATGAGATACATTATGAATGGTCATTTATGTAGGTAAGGCAAGCATGTATGCAATAGGTTGAATCCTCTCTAGGATTTCAAATAGCCCACAATGCAAGCTACCAACTTTTAACAATTTCCCAAATTCAGGGAACTTATGTTGTCCTTCACTTTCAAGAATACATGGTCACCCACTTTAAATTCTCTGTGATTTCTTCCCTTATCAGCATATCTTTTCTGCATGTCTTGTGAAGCCTTTAAATTCTATTTTATTTTCAACATTTTCTCTTCCATTTCCCTGAGTAATTCTGGCCCAACTACTGCTCTATCTGTTGAGTTGTCCCAGCTTACCATTGTGTTGCACCTTCTACCATAAACTGCCTCAAATGGGCTCATCTTTAGAGATGTCTGGTACCCATTTTTATAAGAAAAATCTACCAAGTATAGGTATTCTTCCCATTTTTATGGTTTATACATAACATGCATCATGAACATATCCTCAATCACTTGATTCACCCTCTTTGTTTTTCCATCTAATTCTGGATGATAAGATGTGCTAAAATTCAAATTTGTTCCAAATCCCTTAAATAATCCTTTCCAAAATTTTGAAGTAAATTCTAGATCTCTGTCAGACACAATTTTCTTGGGTATACCATGTAATTGAGCAATTTATCTCATATAAACATCAACAATGTTGGTTTCCTTGTGAGTGAGATTTACTAGAATAAAATGGGCAACTTTAGTAAGCTTATCAACCACTACCATGATAGAATCATGTTGCTTGTTTGTTCTAGGAAGTTTGGTGATGAAATCCATTGTTACAAATCCACATTTCCACTCAATAATGGGTAATGGTTGTAGCAAACCAACTTGGTGTTTATGCTCAGCCTTTACCTTTTGACACTCCAAACATTTGGCAATAAAATCATAAACTTCTTTCTTGATTCTTGTCCAATAATATTGTCTCTTGACAGCTGCAATAGTTTTTTGATAACCTGGGTGCCCAACATAAGGTACATTATTCATTTATCTCAATGGCATATTTTTCAATTCCTGGGAATTTGGTACATAAATTATGCCCCTATACATGAGAATTTCATCATTTTCTAGCTTATAGTCTTCAATTTTCTGCTACAAAATACCTTGTTGTAATTTTTCCACTAACTCCTTGTATTGCAAATTTGACTTTGCAGCCTCCAAAATTATTTCTTTAAAATCTGATTGGTACATACTAATGGTTGTAGCATGCAACTCATGTACTCTTCTGTTGAGTGCATCGACCACCTTGTTCTCTTTCCCTTTGATATGCTATATCGAAGTCATATTCACTGATAAATTCAAACCACCTACTTTGCCTAACATTTATAGTTGGATTATCAAATAAATATTTTAGACCATTATGGTCTATCCTCAGCTCGAACCTTTTCCCCATGAGGTAGTACCTCCACTTCCTCAAGGCATGCACTATGGCTGCCAACTCCAAATCATGAGTGGCATAGTGGCTTTCATGCTCCTTCAACTTCCCGGATTCATAACATATAACAAACCCATTTTGACTAAGGATTCCACCAAGTCCTTCTTTACATGCATATGTGCATACAATGAAGTCTTCATTTGGATATGAAATCCTTAAAATTGGAGCATTGGTTAATAATTTCTTCAAGTGTTGGAAACTATTTTCACAATCCACTGTCCACTGAAACTTCACACTCTTCTTTTGCAAGGAAGTGATTGGGTGTGCAATATTTGAGAATCATTCAGTAAATATCCTATAGTAGCCTATAGCCCCATGAATGATCTGATACTTGTCACATTATTTGGCATTGACCATCCTCTAATGGCCTCTATCTTCTCAGGATCCACTGCTATCCCTTCCTCTTAAATGATATGTCCCAAATAATGAATTTGCTTCTGAAAATGAGCACTTGCTCAATTTGGCATAAAATTGATTCTCCCTTAATACTTGTAATATCATCCTCAAGTGTTCTTCATGCTCTTCCTTTGACTTATAATATATAAGAATTTCATATAAAAATACAATGACAAACTTGTCTAAGTATTCTCTGAAAATACCATTTATTAAACACATGAAGACAACTGGTGCATTTGATAACCCAAATGGAACCACTGTGAACTCATAATGACCATACCTTGTTATGAAAGAAGTTTTGTTGATGTCTTCTTCTTTAATTATTACTTGATGATAACCTAACCTAAGATCAATATTGGAGAATATTTTTTCATCTTTCAACTAATCAAGGAGGTCATCGATCCTTGGAAAAGAATACTTATTCTTCATGGTTACTTTGTTTAACTGCCTAAAGTCAATGCAAAGTCTCAATGTTCCATCCTTTTTCTTCACAAATAAAATCGAGGCACCCCAAGGTGACAAACTTGGGCATAAATACCCCTTCTTCATAAGCTCTTCAAGTTGCATTTTAAACTCCTTCAATTATAGTGTATTCATCCTATAGGGAGTATTGGATACTAGAGTTGCTCCAGGCATCAAATTTATGGAGAATTCAATGTCTCTTTTAGGGGGTAATTCTGGTATTTCCTTAAACACATCTTCAAACTCTTTTAGGACTCCATAATCTTCAATATTTGATACCTTATGTTTAGGTGTCTCTTCCATATGAGCTACAAATATTTGACACCCTTTTCTATAACATTTCTTCAACTGCAATGCTGAAATTTCTCTTATGATTATTTCCCTGAGAATTCCATGTATTGTCCTTAGGTTCCCTTCCTCATCCAAGAAAGTAAATTCCTTGTTATGAAAGTATAGGATAGCATGATGTTGGTCCAACCAATCCATCCCTATTAGACAGTCATAGGAACCTAAATGCAAGATGTTCAAATCTACCCTAGTGTTCATTCCATTCATGTCTATAAGAAATGACTTAACCATCTCATTAATGTTTCTTTTGGATCTGGTAGCCAGCTGCACCAACCAATATTTTCCATGCTTTCTTCTTGGAAAATGAAAAATTTCCACCATCTTAGGATCTATATAACTATGAATAGCTCCTAAATAAATTAAAATAACAATGGTTTGGTTGTTTATCATACCTTCCACTTCAATCATATGTGGTTGATACTCTTCTTGCTTGTTGTCCAGGGCTGCATAGATCCTTGGTACACTTTTTCCCATGTCCTCCACTATTTCAGCTTGTTGTACATTGTGAACAGTCCTCACTTTTTCACCTATGTGAGGACAATCTCTATACATATTATCTCCTTTACAACCCCAACATTGAATAGGTGGTTGCCTTGGAGTTTTCCCCCCTGTCTCCATCATTATGGTTTCTCTAGAATTTGGCTATCCCTAAGGACTATTTTTGAAGAATGGTGGCTTAGTCCCATTCTTTCTTTGATGCATCTTGAATTTCTTCTTGTCTTCCAAAGATTTTTGGAAAGTTGGCCTTGCTTTTTGTTTATCATATAGCCATTTATCTCACCTTATGGTCTCCTCCGATGTTTTGGGATCATCATATTTTATTTTGTCACTGATGAATGATGGAAATCCATTCAAATACCTATTAATATTAATTGTCTCATCCTTGATGAAACAAACATACTTCAACAGTTCTAAAAACCTTCTTTCATATTCATATATGGTCATACTCCCAAGTTTGAGTTCAAAGAACACTTTGATTTTCTTGTCATAGTATCTCTTAGTCAAATATTTCTTTTTAAAATACTTATTGAATTCCTTCCAAGTAACATTTTTCTCTTTGATATGTTGCACCTACACAAGATGATCCCACCACATTGATGCCTTTCCCTTGAGTTGATAGATAGAAATTCTTCCTTATGCATGAGAAGAATAATTATTCAATTGAAAATCATTTCTCATTCCCAGCGGCCATGTCTCTGCATCTTCATCCTTCTTTTTCTCACCATCAAATGTAGGAGGTTTGATTTTTTTCATTTCTCATAGCTCATCCACCCCAGACCTATTATGCTTCCTGATAGGGTATGGAATTGAGATTTTGTGTGCTCTCTTATTGAAATTCCTTAGGGAGTAATGGTGATGTCTGCTAACACTTCTTGTTCTTATTTTCTCATCAAGAGACCTGTGACTTCCTGATTTTCTTGAGCCACTCTCCTTATCCAATTTATTTTCTATTATGTTCAAGCTCTACATTAACTTCATGTTAAAGTCCTCTTGCTGCTCCATGGATCTCATAAGCCTTTCATTATGAACTTTATGGCTTTGGACATCCTTCTACAAATTTTTAATGGTCTCTACCATATTCATGTTTTCATCCCTTCCTTCTCCATGTCCATTGGAGTTTGTTCCTTCAATGCCCATATAGACCTCCATCCCTATGATCTCATCATCCTGGTTGTGATCCCCATGTGCATATTCTATTCCTCTATAGTCCATGTTGATCCTGATCTGATATAGTTGTTGTTAACTCTGCAAAATGTGCAGGCAACAGAACTTTGTCAAGCTAACTATTTCAACAAATTCATGAAAATATGAACCATTCTGGTTCAATAATGCATCTGAATTCTTTCTTCTGATTTCCTAAAAATTGAATGCTCGGATCAATTTTCTAGGTCAATAATTATATTCTACTGTCCAAGACCTTTCCAACACCTATTTCCATGCTCAATTCTTAGTCTTGACTAGAAAGTTATGCCCTTCGAAGTTACTTGGGTCTTAAAATTTACCCTCCAATGTTTGTCCTATAACTTCCTCATAAAAGCTCCAATTGACGAACGATTTATACCATTAGAAATCTCTCTTTGAGCTCTTTTATTTGATCTACAGGGACAGAGTGTACCTTTGTATATTTTACTCTTTTGGTTTTTGAGTAGCTTAAAACGTTGTTTAGTGCCTCAAAAACGTGTTGCAAAATGATGACCTTCAAATAGTATAAAATGTCGCAGAAATTCACTTCTTTTTGTTGTTATAGACCATCCAAACGAATTCATGTGCACAATTTTGAACATGTACACCCATATTTAGTATGCACAACAACACCATAAGGTAGTGCATTCTCCATGCACTTATAACCAATTTCGATCACTTCTTTATTGCACCAATCACGTGTGCACACTACTTTTGTGTTTGTGTGCCAATATCCACTGCACACAATTTTGGTTCATGCACTAATACGTGTTGCATGAAATTTTTCTGTCATGTGCTAATATTCCATGTGCATTGCACTCTATGTGTTGTACCAGGCCAAATTTTAGTATGCCCCCACCACGCACCAGTACTCTGAACGCACTATTAATTAAATTGTCATGCGACAACATATACCCACATTGCGTGCGCACCATAAAATTTCCTTTGCGCTCTCTCAATACTGTGCACACCATGCACACCATTATTATGTGTTCACACACCACACACACCATTATTATGCATAAGTCTCTCAATCCGCACCATGCAATGCTAAATTTAGTGTGCACACCTGTGCACCAATATTTTCATGCATTACCACTTTGCACTGTGCAGCGCCAAATTTAAGTGCCCAGACCCACACGTCAATATTTTTTGTGCATTACCAATCTGCACCACACAATGCCAAATTTAAGTGCACACACCAGCGCGCCAATATTTTTCGCACATTTCCACTCTGCACCACGCAACGCTAAATTTAAGTGCGCACACTCGTGCACCAATATTTTCCGTGCATTACCACTCTGCACCGCGCAACGCCAAATTTTAGTGCATGTATCCATGCACCCTTATTTTCCACACATCACAATCTTTTCATTATGCATCATGTATTTTTAGTGTGCACACCTGCATGCATTCATTTTTATGTGCATCAATTCCTCGTGAATTCCGTTGCATAAATTGGGGCTTTTGCCAAACGTTTTCCCAATTTTCACCATAGACAATTTGCAACTATGAAATTTGTTCAATTTCACCCCAATAACACCAATTCAACCTATGCAAAAAAAAATCGTTGTTGGTTGACATTCCTGGAACAAATGTTTCCCAAACTCAATTCACAAATTGAGAATTTTAATCAATTAATCTTGCTCCATCTGTCATGGCTTCCCTGTAACTTAAAATTTGACCAATTCCAGGTTTGAATTCGCTAAAACAAATATTAAATTAAGAATATCTCACTTCTTGGCCAAATTTCTCAATTTCCCGTGAATTTAACAACATAAATTGGCATTTTTTCCCAATTCCATGCAACTGCTTCTAATTTTTACCATGGACCACGCTCTGTAACTTGAAATTTGGCCACTTCAAATCAATTCTCTATGAAATTTCACTTAAAATCAACTTTCTCCACCCATCTAGGCTCCGTTTTGAAAAATGGAGCTCTGATACCAAATTGTAACATCCTCAACATTCAATTGGGTTATGCCGCATAAAATTTTTGAACTGTATACAAATAAAAACATATACACATGAAAATTTTTGTGGAACTTTATATATAAAACTTCAAACAGACAAATTCATTCTACAAATGCACAAATTCATACAGAATAATAATAAAAATACACATGCAACACACACAGGAAAATCCCACAAAAATAAACACATAAATAATAATACAACATGTAATTTAACACACAATTGACACTTCTTGGTAAAAATATCACCAAATGCATGCAGACCTTCCACAAACCTCCCAGCCTTAGACCACACTGCTCATCACTCTCAGCAATGAGTCACCCCCAAGTTGGGACTAAACTCCACCCAGGTAAAGGGCATCCTAACCAGGATGATGTTTCTTAGATAACAAGAAAAAACTCGATCACAGGTTCCAACTCAAACTAACAGCCTATAGTCCCTCATTCCCCACATGCTTGCCCCACCACAGGAAGTGTGCCCTTCTCTACTCAACAGTACTTCTTCTACCCCACTTTCTTTCTGGGCTTTAGCAATAGGATAGAAAAGAAGTCTCAGAGCCCTGTTGCAGCAGTTTCTCACCTTCAGGAATCAATTCCTAGCAATTCTCTCACCTAAAGAGATTTTCTCATGGGCCTGATAACCCACCTCTTCAATATCCCATGGGCCTGATAAACCACTTCTTCATTCCATATCCTAAGCTAACCAGGTAAAATTATGGGTATGGTTATAGGTACAGGAAGGTACATAGGACAATTGAATGAGTGAGTGAATGATGATGGAATGAATGGTAAAATGAACTAAGTCTAAACTATGTGTATGCATGTTCCCAAATTGACACTTATCATGTTGAGAACCACTTTCTCCCACTTGTCCCCATGATTAGAACTTAGGATAAAATAATTATCCATACTTTATACTTTAAGGAATATTAATATAATATTCCTTTTTGGCTTAATCTCTCTAGATTAGCCCCTTATCCTTAACTTTTATCCCCCTTTCCCTAACTAGTGGAGTTTAGTCCCCCATACTATTTTATCATGGTCGGTATACATCCAAGGATGTATTATATTAATGATAAGACATATACAAAAATAGGCTCACTGGCCTTTAGCATCTAGGCTCTCTAGCCTAATTCAACACATAAGCCTCCTAGCTTATAATAACTAACTCACCAGCCTCTAAAACACACCATATACACAAAGGCTCCCTGGCCTCAAAATCATGTGCACTGAAGTTTGTTATGTGTGGTATCTTGGAATGTGCACACTTCATGATTTTAGTGTGCAGTACATGTGTGCACTATACCATGAAAGGTCCATGCAAAATGATATCAAACAACTCACCAACTTAAGTACATTTTCATTTACATTTACAATTGGGGGTTCGGCCTAGGGGTATTACAAATAAGATGCATGGTAGAGAGACAACAATAGATATACATGGCTAGCAGAAAAAAAATAGAGGTAAGAGAAGGAAGGTGGGAGCAAGTTATTTAATTCCAAGGCATTGATCTGTTGTTCTTAGCACCTCACGAGGACATGCTATCCCTAGTTGGAGCCAATGTTGAGACCTAAGTCTACACCCCTGCCCCTCCTGCCTCTTTTCCCTATGCCTTTATCAAAATTATTTTTCTTGTGGTTGTTTGAGTCAATTTCCCTCTCTAAATGACTTTTTTTTTTATTATTATCTTTCTTAATTGATCCTTTGCGCAATTTTTTTCTATTTTCTTGAAGGATAATTACATGTCATGATTTGGTTCGAAATACTTGTCATCATTTTTTCCATTGATTGAGCATGAAATAATTCTTCCAAGTATTTTGTGTGCACAAGGGACACCCATGAACAAAACACAACAATACAAAACAATTCAAAGTAGTCATTTTTGGGCCTGGATTGTGAAAATAGACAGGTTAAATTTCAATGGTGGAGATCCAACAGGTCGATTAGATCAACAACTCTCACACATTCGGGGTTCCAGAACTTTCACGAGTTTTAATCACAGAGTTACAAATAAGCCACTTCGTGACCTCGACGTCAAAACTTCAGAATTTTTCTTTGTCGAAAACTCTCAAACATCGAACCGCCACATAGCTTCAACGATCAACCATTTGTGAAGTCTCCACACTTAGCACTCAAAAACTCCCGAAAATCAAAATGGAAGATCCACGTGGCATTCGTCTAGCACTGGCATGTGCCATTCATCAAGGGAGACATGTGGCACTCATTTCGGACATCTTTGGTTACGCCCTCTACCCATTTCTGGGTGGCATGTGTCAATCTCCTTTCAGTGACACATTAGTGACAATGACATCATGGACACATCAGATCCGAAGTCCCGAAGTGGCAATCATTCAAAGAGCCGAAGTGTCAATCAACAATAGTGACATCATGGACATTTCAGATATGAAGAGCCGAAGTGTGGATCAATGACAGTGACATCATGGACATTTCAGATATGAAGAGCTGAAGTGTCGATCAATCGAAGTATAAAAGTCCCGATCAGTTACCATGATGTCATGGACATGTCAGATCCAAAGAGATGAAGTGTCGATCAGCCGAAGTCCTGAAGTGCCATGTCACTCTTCTAGTCCCATCCTCTGGAAGTTATACATACTTTGTTCTTGAAAGCCACCAAACCTCGAAGAGCTAGAGACAGGTAGCTCTCATATATGCTAACACGTAGCATTCATCCTTGGTGACACATGGAATCCATCGGTCATGACACATGGCACGCATTTCGAGCATTTTTCAGCATGCTATTTGCTCTATTCTAGGTGAAATGTGTCATCCTCCTTTCTGTGAAACATCAAAAATTCACATCAGGGTGCCAGGTCAGGTCCAAGAGATTGTCTTCCGAGATATTTATATCAAGAGCAGGTGCAGTCTCCCGAAGTCTCGAATGCCAAACTCCCAAAGTATTTAATGCTAAATATTTCGTAATCCCAGATCAATTAGCACTAATCATGAATTAATGACTTTGGGAGATTATCACTTCGAAAGATTCCAACCCAGAGCGAACGCAAATCACCAAAGTGTTGAAGAGTCAAAGAGTCAAAGACGCATGCCACTCTTCTATCATGACAGTGGCATCCATCAGTTGAGACACATGGCATCCATTAGTTGAGAAACGTGGCACTTATTTTAAGTACATTTGGGGTTGTCATATGCATTGTTTCAAGTGACACATGTCACCCTCCTTTCTGTTGCATGTCAGTGATGTCACATCAGTCAGTTATGTCAGATTCGGGGGATTGTCCTCTCGGAGATTTCCAAGCACAACATTCAAAAATAAAAACCCATGAACCCCGAAGATTCGGAGTCCTGAAGTCCTTAAATGATAAATGTTAATTTAATATCAAGTTAATAAGTGATTAGTGTTGGGTAATGACTCTGGGAGTTTTATCCTCTCGAGGATATGTATACTCCATGTTATGAAGCTCTCGAACGCTGGAATTCAGAAACTGGCTCACCCACATTTATGCCACATTTTGAAAAGTTTGAAAAGGGTGTTAAACCAGGGAACGCCGACCTAGTCCACATCATTATATTGCTCATATGGAAGTAGTTCAGAAATATCCAACAGGTACAAAACATAAGTTATGGAATCTGGATCCTGCAACGCCACAACCAGGGAAATCGAGAAGCTATAATCTAGACTACAAAAATAATATCAGGGATTCTGGGAAAACGCCACATGAATTGCCAATATGGCCAACATATTCAGTTATCTCCAGTGGCCTCCAATAACATGCATGCATTCCAGTGCTCAATGCATAACTCACTTTTTTCACTCCTAGTCATTTTCTGTCAAATCTTAGTTCATTTTATCATATGAATCAGTCCAGTTTCATTGCTAGTAGTAGTTTTTAATTGTTTAGTTCAATACTCTATTATTTTAAAGCATAATAAGTGGTCTTTTGTGTGTGATAAGAAACAATTTTTTTTATTAAGTCAAGTGTGAAGAATACATTACTATACACCAACAGTTTCTAGTTAAGTTAATAACTTTTTTTACAACTGGTGGTGTAGAGTTAAGCCTCAGTCCCAGATGGACGAGATCCTATGCAACTCTGATAAATATGCAGTTTTTGTATGCTTTGAGGGTTGCATTTTTGGGATAAAATATAAATGCAACAACTGGTTGGACCCATTCTGCACATGGATTAAATATCTCTACCCGGTGAAGATATTATTGATGACAATGTGTTTGTGTCCAAATTCGTATGTGTTTCTCTTATCTTGAATACAATTTTGATTTGTGAGAAGTACATCTCTTTTCCTTAAGTTATTGTATAACTTGTATTTATTAATATGCAACCTGTGATAACAATTATGCTTTGATGTATATTTTTTTTGTTGCAACCTGTGATAACAATTATGCTTTGATGTATATTTTTTTTGTTGCAACCTGTGGGAATAACTATGTTTTTTGTACGTGTTTAATGCTTGAATTGATATTTTAAGTTGTAAACTTCTGGCAGCAGATTGGTCATTGAATGGTTTGTTTGTTTTCTTTTTTTTTTTACCTCTATTGTCTCACTTGTATGTCCTTAGTGTGCCACCAGCCAAGGAGAAGCCTCGCCCATGTCATTTGGCCAACCAAACTATTCTCATTTCTTGGTAAACCAACCCTCTAGCTAACCCATAAATTAAAAAACCAACCATTCATAATGTGAGGTGCCCTATCTCTTCCCTTTAGTAGTCAGGTGTGGACTTTAGTAACAACACCTGCCTCAGAGATATTATTATTATTTTGCAGATGGCATGCTTTTGAACTATGGTCCCAGACTCACTTGACTTTGTGTATTCCCACTGGTAAAGACATTGTAATGTATTTTGGCCATCAGTTTCTCTTTTGACCTCAAACATTAGGGGGAATATATTATAACCCAAAAATTCTCTACCTATGCATACATGGAATTGGCCTTTCTACTTACACAATTTTTCAAATTACTGCTGAGACTCTCTCTTAAAAAACCATTTTTTGACCATGTACGCACCTTGTTGCACTACTGCCTGCGTAAATAAGCAAGTAGCATACTAGACATCCTGTGTACATAAACTAACTTCATGCTAAACAACCCACGTTTACCTCCAAAATTTGTAAATAATAAAAAGTTATAAGGAATTTGGTAGATTTTACGAGTTATAGTCAGTTTCCCAACAATTTTACCCCTTTTATCCCTTCCCCAAACCAATTAAATATATTTTTATCATATAAAAGGAGGTCTTGGGGTCTCATTTCATCATCAAACATTAGAATAGAGAAACTCTTCCAAAATCCCTTCCCCTTTCAGCCCAAGCTTTGCATCCCTTTCTGATATTTGGCCTTGGCATTCCCCCTCAATCCCTCTCCCTATATAGTCCCTTCCCTATTTCCCAAGAAGATCAGTTGATTGTGATAGGTATTATGGGAATGATGCACTTGGAGAAGTAGTAAGAGGATCCCAGACTAGATTCGTTGAGTGTCTGCCAACAAGAAGGTTATAACTTTTGTAATCTTCACATCTAAATAAAAGAGTTAAGTTTTTGTCCCAAATATTGTGTTTTTGTGCTTAATTGAGTAATTCATTTACATTTATATCTGAACCCTAACATTGATAAGTAGAGATAGGATATCTTGTAGCTTTTTTTTCTAAATTGTTGACAGGTCAGCGTTGGGAGGAGACCAGCAGCCCAAGAAACTACAAAGGATAAGGATATCGACACCAACCAAAAGGACCTAAGGTACATCCTATTTTCCTTCTCTTGTCTATTGAGTTCATATTGTTTGGGGTAGTTTAGAAGTAGAACTGTCTTTTAAGGGAGATCAATGCTCTACCTATACTCTGATCCACTATAGTAATAATGGGATTTCCCCTACTAGCAGAGACATTGGGAATGTATGAGAGAACCAACAATGGATTTGGTTTGATAAACTGCTTCAAAAGTAGTCATGCGAGTAGTTGTATGGTAAGATGTTTTGTACCACCATTCAGCTAGGGGTAACCATTGAGCCCACCTATTCTTCCTCTCATATGAAATACACCTCAAATATGTTTCCAAACATGTGCTAAAAATATCAGTTTAGCCATTAGTATAGTGATGATAGGTTGTGCTAAGATGCAATTGGGTTCCCTGTAGCCTGAACAATTATTTCCAAAAATTTATGGTGAAAGTGGGATCTTGGTCAAAGACAATAAAATGAGGCATGCCATGAATCTTCAAGATATTATGCATGAAAATTTTGTCCAATGTGGATGCGGTGGATGAGTGTTGAAGAGAAAAGAAATGTGCATATTTGGAAAGACAATCAACTACCACCATGATGACTGACTTATTTCCCAATTTAGGTAAGGCAATAATGAAATCCATAAAAATATCCCTCCAAATAGATGGTGGAATCAGAAGCGGTTGTAGTGTGCCTGGGGATTTGACTATTTCTCCCTTGTTTCATTGACATACATCACATTCAACCACAGAGGTGTAGACATCCTATTCTATACCATCCCAGAAAAAAGAACGTTTAACCCTTTCATAGGTTTTGGTAAACCCTGAACCTGAATTCTCAGTTGTGGGTGCAACATGAAGCTCAGAAAGCACCTTGGATTTGAGATGAAAATTTTTTCTTAAATATAGATGGAATTTGTAGAAAATATCGTCATTGTGCAAAGAGTACCCTAGAGAAGCTGGAGAATTGTCTTGCAATTGTTGGATTAAAAGAGAAATTTTGGGATCTTGTAGCCATTCCTGGAGAACATCTTGGAGACAATATGGTACAATGAAGGAGAGGGAAAATAGGGACCCTTCATCTTCATATTTCTTGGAAGGATCATCAACAATAGAATTTTATTTGAATTTCTTGTAAATTATATCATAATCATATCCAAATGGCTTGGTCACCCATTTTTGTTGCTCCAAGGATGAAAGTCATTGCTCTAGGAAACACTTGAGGCTCTGATGATCTGTTTTAATTTGGAAGAATTTCCACAATAGATAAGGGTGTCATGGATCCACAACATGCATAATATGCAACATTTCCTTTTCATATATTGATTGGCCTAAATGTTTCTCTGGAAATTTGTTTACTAGTGAAGGCCAAAGGTCAGCCATATTGCATGAGTACTTCTCCAATTCATTTCCCTGATGCATCACATTCCAGGACAAAAGTATTTTTGAAGTCTGGAAGGGCCAAGACAAGAGTTGTTCACATATCCACTTTCAAGGCTTGGAAGGATTGATCAGTTGTTGGAGTCCAAGTGAAAGCATTCATTTTAAGAAAAGCAGTGAGAGAACCTGCAATTTTTCCATAATTCTTAACAAAATTGTGATAATAACTCGGTAAATCCAGAAAACCATGCGAAGTCTTGATATTTTTGGGGTGATGCCAATCTTGCATAGTTTCACTTTTCTTAGTATACACCCTAAAACCATAATTTCTATTGACAAAGTGTCCTCAAACACGTAATTGTATTAATAAAGAAAAATTAATTACAATAAGAAGTGAGAACTCATAAACACCTTAACCTCACTTGAAGAAGGAGATTTTTTATGTAGCTCGACTCTAAACTAAAATCTAGGAGAACAACCAATCACATAATCACATGAGTACGATAGGTGTCCTTTACATAGAAGCTAGGTGTCCTTATCCTAACAAACTAGAATAAGCAAATTTCTAAAAATATTTAAACTAGAAAATACTTAGACTATAGAACTTTAGGATTCTAAGGCTAACATTCCCCTCTTTGATCAAAAATTTCATATTTACAAATACCAAGTTCATCTATGAACTTAGTGAACTTTATTCTACAAAGAGGTTTCGTAAAAATGTATGAAGTTAGATCTTCAGATGGACATAACTTAGGCTTGATTGTGTCTTTGATGATGAGCAATCTGATGAAGTGGTACTTGGTGTCGACATGTTTAGTATTTGAATGAAATGATGGATTCTTGGCCATATTTATTGCTGATTGAATATCGATCAATAAATTAGTTGGTAATTTTTGAGTTTCACCAAGATCCTGTAAAATTCTATGTATCCATACAATCTCACATGTTGCTTCCCAAGTTGATATGTACTCTGCCTTTGCTGAAGAATTGAAAATTGTTGTTTGTTTTTTGCAATTCCAAGATACTGATACTGAACCCATATTCATTAAATAACCTGAAGTGGGTGTTCTATCATCAATGTCACCTACAAAATCATCATCTAAATATCCAACAAGAGTAAATTTTGTGTTTCTTTTGTAGAGAAGACCAAAATATTTTGTACCTTGAATGTATCTCAATACTCTTTTTGCTGAATTCCAGTGACTTTCCCTTGGTTCCTGCATAAACCTTGAAAGTATATTGACTGAATATGACAAATATGGTTGATTATTTGTCAAATAAATGAGACTTCAAATCAATTTCCTGTACCTTGTATTTTTTACAAATTCCCCCCCTTCAAATTTTGAAAGTTTTAATTTCTGCTCCATGGGGGTAAGAGAAGGTTTACAATATTCCATGCCAAATTTATTTAAAACTTCAGTGGAATACTTAGTTTGACTAAGGAATATTTGATTAGGATGTTCTGATACTTCAACTACAAGATAATAATGAAGTGTCCCTAAATCATTCATTTTGAACACTGCTTTAAGTTCTTTCTTAACTTGTTTGATGTGAGCTTCATTAATTCATCAACATAGAGTACAAGTATCACCAAGTGCATTTATTGCATTCAAAAAAAAATGTATCATATGATTCACTTCGCTAAAAACCCACCTTTCATAGGTAATTATCCATTTTTTCATACCAAGCTCGAGGAGCTTGTTTCAAGACATATAAAGACTTCACAAGTTTGAAAACTTTATATTCTTGTAATTCATCTTCAAACCCTTGTGGTTGAGTCATGAAAATATATTCCCTTATATCACCATTCAGGAAGGCACTTTTGACATCCATTTGATGTAATTTCAAACCATTATGTGCAGCTAAATTGATAACCATTCTGATAGTATTCCATTTAGTTGTGGGTGAAAAAGTTTCTTCATAATCAATTCCTTCCTATTGAGAAAAACCTTTAGCAACAAGTATTTCTTTGTACTTGTCAATTTTACCATTGGGCTTGTACTTTACTCGATAAACCCATTTACAACTGATGGGATTAACATCATGTGGACAATCAACTAAGTTCCAAGTCCCATTTGCAAGTACTGAATCATATTCATTAATCATTGCTTCTTTCCATTTTTTATGTCCAACTGCTTCAGCAAAATAAGCAGATTCAATGGAAGCATGAGAAAAATTATCTTCTGATATTGAAGATCCCCTAGTTCCTATTTTGTTAATTTCATCTGAATTAACATATTTGATAATTTATTCGGCCCACTTTGGCCTCTTGTGTTGAGGGGATTGTGGATCTGAATCACCATTATTATTATTATTATTAAAAAGAGAATTTTCAAAAGATGATGCTCTTCTTTCATCTGAAGTATCTGAGGTTGGAGAATATTCTTTTGAAGATTCAGTATCAGAAGAGTATTTTTTAGTTTCATTATCAAACGAATCAAAAGAAATTTTTGATGAAGAGATGTCTTCTAAAGAAAAAAAGTCCTTTTCAAACCAAAATGTTTTCTTTGATTTGTTCCACTTACCTTTACCCTTAGTGTTTATCTTATCTAAACAACTAATGAGATGATTAATCTCATCAAAACTTTTACTTTTAGTTTCATCAAAAATTACATATCTAATGATAATGAATTTTACATCTGAAAGAAACCTATACCCTTTCTTTTCATCAGAGTATCCAATGAAGATACACTTCATACTTTGGTTTTCTAATTTAGTCCTCTTTTCCTTAGGAGCTAAAGCATAACATGTTGAGCCAAAAACCCTAAGATGATTTACCTTGGGTTTAAAACCATACCAAGCTTCATAAGGTGTTTTTCCATCTAAATATGATGTAGGTGATCAATTTATGAGATAAATTGCAGTATGGAATGATTCAACTCAATATTGTGTGCTCAACCCTTTAGACTACATCATATATCTTGACATGCCCATGAGAGTTCTATTCATCCTTTCAATAACTCCATTCTGTTGTGGAGTATAGGAATTTTTCAGTTGCCTCTTAATTCCATTGTCTTGATAATAATTATTGAATTTGGTTGAAGTGAATTCTCCTCCATTATCCATTTTCAAAGATGCAACCTTTTCTCTAGTTGCATTTTCAACCATGTGTTGAAATTTTCAAACTTTTCAAAAGATTCATATTTAACCTTTAAAAAGTAAACCCATGTCATTCTAGTGTAGTAATCAATGAACTATATAAAGTATCACATCCAATGAAAGAATATTTCATTGGACCAAATATATCACTGTGAATCAACTGCAAATACTTTGTTGCTTGCCATGAGCTGGTTGGAAAATCTTCTCACTTTTTCTTTCCAAAAATAAAAGCTTCACACTTAGAATTTTCTCTCTTGAAAATTGGAAAACCCTTTACCCAATATTGGGACTTAAGTTTCAAGAGACTATCAAAATTTAAGTGACCAAATCGAAAATTCCATAATCTGAATGAAGACATTTTGGAATTCACAACTGCCAGAAAATCATGCTTTCTTGGAATAATGTTTCCCTTCATTATTAGAAATATTCCATATTCATGTCCTATCATTATTGTTTTCAAGTTATCCTTCTATAACTTAATATTGACCAAACCATATTGCATGATTATTTGATGTCTATCTTGTCAGACTGTGACCAAGGATAACATTTTTTTCTTAAAAGTTGGTACATACCAAACATTTGAAATCCATTTTTCACCAATTCCAGGGAGAAATACTTTCACTGGACCTTTTCCTTGAGGTATATGAGTTGTATCATCATCTAAATAGATGGGATTTAGTTGAACATATTTATAATTCCAAAAATAGTCTCTGCGATAAGTCATGTGCTGAGTAGCCCCTGTGTCCAATATCCAATCATTTTCAAATGAATGTTCTTGTTGAACTGTTGGGAAAAGATATTCATATTGATCATCCTAGTAATCGTGATCCTCTACATATTGAGATTATTGTTGATAATTTGAATTTGATGTTTGCTCAAACTTTGGAAATTAGTCATTTCTTTTTAGACAATTTGATGCATAATATCCCATCTTTAAGCATTTCTTACATCTCACTTGACTGAAATTCCTGCCTCTTTCTAACTATGCATTATTATTGGGAGGATTAATTTGAATTTTGTTTTTATTAAAATTGATATGACCCCTACCATGACCACAACCTCTGCCATGGCCTCAATTAGAAGACTGATTTTAAAAATTTCCAAAATTTTGTTTACCTCTTCCTTTAGAACTTTCAGCTTTAGTGAAAATAAGATCTTCTCCTAATTTTTTTTGTTTTCCAAATGATTTACTATGTTGAGCCAGTAATTCACTAATTGAATAAAAGTTTACAGTTGATAACTTATCAGTTATTTGCAAAGTCTCAAAAAAATGCTTATAAGATTGAGGTAATCCATTTATCACAATGGAGACTAGAAAATTATCTTCAAGTTTAGGAAAACCGCCCTTGATGATTTCCTAATGAATGTTCTTAATCCTTGAAATGTATTCGAGTACATCACCACTATCCACTACTATTTGTTTAAGAAATTTAATTTGAATATCAATTCTTTGAGATGCAATAGGAGTATCAAAAATCTTCTTGAATTGATTCCAAGTAGACCATGCATCTTTGGAATTCTCAGTATGTACAAACATGTGTTCGGTTACAAAAGAGTGCAACAAAGCAAGTTCTTTTTCATCTTTTAATTTCCATTTTTATAAAGAAGTAGTGTCAGTTGGTTTAGTTGGAGATGTATCACCATCACAAATATCACACCATAATTCATTATAAATCAAAGTGTTTTTCATGTGTCGACTCTGATATTTGTAATTCTTAGGTCCATATAACTTATCTGATTCTGTGAATAGACTGATTAATTTAGAGATGATGGTAGATTGCATTATTTCAAAAATGCAAGTTAATGATCACACCACCACATTGAATAATCCTCAAAACACCAAAATAGAGACACAAGACACCAGAAAGAAAGAGTACAGAATCCATGCAAAAAGAGAACTTTTAAGGGCTTGGCCTTGACCCTTTAAACGTCTCGTTGAAAAAATATTTTGAGAGAGTATTTCACTAGACACTTCTCAACTTCTGAGTTTCAAGGATACAATTAAATCTTTCAAAATTTGACCCTTTTACAAGATTTATAGCCTTTTAAAAATAACAATATGTGCCCCCCCTTAACTAGAAAAATCAAACATGAAGTAACACTTCTCAAAAATTAATAACCAAAATCCTTTTACTCAAAAATTTCTCCCTTTAAACTAAACACCATAAATAAATCCCCTTATCACTCCCCTATATGACTCCAAAAATTACATTACACAAATTTATAACTTCTTATTACTCCATATCTTTATGTGAAATAATTTATTTGTCACCCAAAAAAGTTAACAAATTAATTTTTTCTTAAAACTAGTGCCAAGTTGTCTTATATCCAAAGAATAGTGTTATAATAAGTGGAATGAAACTGATTTAATTTCCAACTAAGTCTTTCAAACTTCAAATCCACGACACCTACCATGAAACAACAATCCTTTGATCAATGAATAGATGAGTGAATTTTGGAGAGAATCTTGGAGTGACTGGCATTGACAAAGCATAACTCAAAAGTTAAAATAGTGTTGGCACTGTTGTGAATTTCTGGTCTGGTTGATGGATCGACCCTTTGCAGTTTCCAATATCAGAATACCTGAATCTATTAGAATACGGTCAAGATGATTGTACCTTCAATCCAGGATCGAGATTCAAGTTTGAGGATCAATCAAGCTGCAACCAGGGGGGAAGATAGAGTTATTAAATGTGTTGGGCAAGGCCAAAACACAATGGTATCATAATCTTCCTCGGCAGATTGGATTTCTTTCTTTCTATTTATTCCGACTGAGAAAGCCTCTTCTGGTATCGTGGAATTTATGTCATTCTTTATGTTGGAACACTTTTAAAATTATAAGCCCGAAGCTTTACCCTGTTTCTTTTTACTTCATATAAAAATTGAACTTCGATAATAAATCATTTTTGTCTTATATCCTTAATGAGTACACAAGGTCCATTATGGATCCAATTCTCTCATCAATCAAACGATCCCTTTTTCCTGAATGTTTTGGAGTCGCCTGAATGTTAAAAAGATCAATACCTCTAGAGACTTGCTTCGAAGTTTTGGGTTTTGGAGTTTCGCTCTTTGAGCATTTCATCATGTAGAAAATCCAAAGTCTCGATATCCGAAAGGTGTTCAAAGGGTCTTGTTCATCGTACACATATACCTCCCTAAGCCTTGACACATCATTACTAGTAGTGGCCTGTTGGAGCATCCATAAAGTTGTTTTGCCCATACTCGAAGCATATAGATACCAAAAAGATAAACTCATTTTAAATAAGTTAATCTCAATTAATACTTGATTAATAAATTCTCACTTTTGGAGTTCAGATAGTTGCCATCCACTGCATTCAAATATCCCGAAGTACGACAACCGAAAGTACTTGAAGTTAAGAACGATTATTTACTGGATAAAACATGATTAAAATTAATAAACCACTGCGAGATTTCACATTTTGGGGATCCTGTCTCGAGAAACTACCAAAATCTCGAGGTTCGAAAATCTGAAAAAAACACTTAATGATAAATGAGATTAACTAATGTGTTAATGAGGATTATCTTGTGATTAATTTTTCGCTAAATTGTAGCTTGGGTAAATTCAAATTTTATTTGTCAAAACTTCTAATCGCGAACCACCAGACATTAATGACATTAATAATTGATCTACGATAATCATTTCAAATAAGATCTTGGACCACCGCCTAAATATTTTTTAAGGAAAGTGAATGCACCGTCAGTAAAGTATTTGTAACTCAACACATTTAAGGAAAGGATATTGAAGTTTTAATTTCATTTGCGTCTTCATAGAAAAGCAAGTTTGAGCAGGATAAGAAGTTTGTGCATTTCCTGTAACAGGTAATAGATTTTTGAACTTGTGATATCATGGCTCCACGGAAAACAACAAAAATGTATGGTGAAAGCTCAAACCCGAACACAGACGTATTCTTAGACACTTCGCCCAGAACCATAGATACCGTGAAAACCTGGATGCAGGTATTCGATATTATACAATACAAATTGATGAACTACCCAGATGATTCGGGCGACAAGGTAACTGAAACCCAAGCTACGAGATACAAATATTTTTCTCAATCAGAGCTGCATAAAATAGCAACGCGGCCTAAGCTCATGCCTTATAATGATATGATTGGTTGGGTGTTGGAGAACATCGACCTCTCAACCAGGAGTATCTGCAATTCACAAAAAGATGCAGTTGGGCCTTTCCAACCAGAACATTTCTAGGTAGTGTACAAATTATCCCTAGTTCCCAATTACATTTATAATGCCACTTTCCTAATGAACTTCGACAAGAAATAATGTGTCCAATACGGAAAGAACTTACCTGATTTGATCAAATATTGGTGCTCATGTCCTAAGAATTTTAGAGGAGACACCCATGGCATATATGTTGGTGTCTCATTAGAGCCTCACATGATGTATGTAGCCATGATGTTATGTAGACTTTTCAGGGAGGAAAACACTGCTCATTTCTTACTACCATGGGTGTCAATCATACATACAGTAAAAGAGGGGTATTCCTTCGATTGGGACAAAATATTATTTGACAATTTGGTCAGGGAAATCACAGAATATCAGTTATTGAAAGCCAAAGGGAAACCTGCCCCATTTTACATGTCTACATATATTATGGATGTTGTTTGTTTCATGACGCCATTTCCTTTGATGGGATGGAGATGGACTCTGACCAACGTTTAACCAATACACTTCTATTACTCCAAGTTGTGGGAGGATAAAGAAAAATATTTCTTCTACGAAATTTGCAACTATGTGGTGGTGTCGATGCATATTTCTATATACGGGTGTCCACCTCCCAAGATTTCAGAGAAGATAGTGAACAACCTGTGAAAGATATCATATTGGTACATTGAAGAACATTTCTCTTATATCATGGTTTTTGGATTTTTCATCCCTTCACATGCCTTACCAAAGTTTCTTCCAAATCGATTGGTGTGTAGAGAGGTAGCACATCAAACTGTGCTAGGGGGAATCAGTAAATAACTAAAGGCAACGCAGAAAAAAATATGGCATGCCTTTCCTTTGCAGTTCAGTATGTTCTCACTATTAGATTTCGGCCACTCAAAAGTAGAGGCCACGGCCTTAGAAGACATTAGGCTTGTTAATACAGAATTCAAGAAACACGATCCCCAGAAGATCGTGGGAAACCACATGGCTCTTTACAATCTGAAGAGATACGAGCGCAAAGATTCTCCACAAGATGAGATATTCCGAGGAGCAACATCTTATCAAGAAGTGTTGAGCCGAGTCCAAATTTTGGCTCCAGACAAATTAGTCAAGTTCTATAATTTTCAGAGACACTGAAGAAATAGCCTTCCTAAATTCTTATAGGGGGAAGCCCTGACCTCTCAATCTACACAAGAAATTGCGACCCGGAGTTTAGAAATAGGGGGCTTCGGCAAACAGGATGCCCAAGGAAGTTCAGAAAAAATTGAGGTTTTGACACAGCAGGGGGACGTCGCATTGAAAAATCCACCATATGATCAAACTAAAGCTCAAGCCAAAGCTTTGATTAAAAAGGGTGAATAAAAAACATCATCCACACCAGACAAATTGGCTACAAACACCGCAGGGCAATAGCCATCCATGGAGATAGGCAGCCCAATCAAATAGGTCACACCTTTATAGTCCAGTAGGGGGAACCCAAATGTTGAAGTCATTTTTATAGAGGATCTCACTCCTATTTCTGTCTAAGAAATGCCCCTTTCCGACTTCTTCTACAAAAAGAAGAGGAGGGTTGTAGTAAAAAGAGAAATGCACCAAACGAAGGGTTCCATTGTCAAGAGACACAGAGTTTTATATGATGGTTAGGCCTTAGAGGAGGTAGAATTTACTATGGAAGTGGGTGGCACATTGGGAGATTTTTCCAAAGAAAATCAATGTTCAGTTGGGAATATAACAAAAAAACTAAAGAAGAAGGATCTGTTGGTGAAACAATTGCTAAACCAAATAAAGACTGTGGAATAGAGTGTGAGAAATGAGATGAATAATGGTTTCGAGCATATCAGAGTCTATGACAGACAAGAAATTCATCAACTAAAAATCAGTCTTAATGAAATGTATAAAAATTCATAGGCAAGTAGAGAACTGGTCATTCAACAGGTAGACTTGGTCAAACAACTGAAGGCTAAAATAAACTTGACTAAGAACACTACAGTGGATATGGCTATTTTTCAAGCCCAGGCATTGGAGGTGCACGAGAAGTTGGAATTAGCCTAGAAAAACCTTTTGACTAAAGTAGAAGTTGTTCAAAACTATTATCGAGCAGCAGACCATTCTTTAAATAGCATTCACCTAAAGGAGAGAGAGGCCATTACAGCTCGAGTTACATTCTAGGAGGTCGTTTTATTAGCAACAAAGGATGAATTATCTAGGGCCACTAGATTGTCTCTTTCATAGAAAACTCGAGGCAATATAATACTGAAAACCTGGGAGGCCAATTTAGTTGAAAGAAAAAGGTTAGCCTGGGAAGTGAAAAAATCTTGTGAAGAAGCATGTTCCTCGCCCAAAAAAAATTCACTAGACATTGAAAGAGATAGTATCTCTGAGGCCTTGGGGAAACTTTATTTCACAAAAAATCAACTTAACTCAAAGATGAGCATGGAAGAAGCTCGGGTTGCAATCTTGCAATTGAAACAAATTGACATTATCCATATTAATAAGTGGATAGTCAATCTTAGCCTATGGCTATAGTCTATATCTTTAAAATCCAGGAGGATGGGGGATAGCCTCTCTCACATAGGAAATAAGTTATATACTTTTGAGGTGAATGACATAATGGAGCCTTCTAGGTTGGTGTTGCAGTTCGTAGGCAGATGTGTTCAGTGTGTCGAGCAAGGAAAATCCATCACATCAGGGAGAAAATGAGACAATGTATGCACATCATTTACACAGGTCATGATTTGAGGCTAGCTATTTCTGAGTTGGAGGACAAGAAAAAGAAATGTCTCTACCAACAGGCGAAGAGACAGAGAAGATGCTAATAAAACTCTTCAAATTTTACATGTTGTAATATTTACTGTTTTTGAATTAGGAGAATCCCAACCACCTAGGTTTGAGATCATTTTTTGTATAAATACATAGTTTAAAGACTTAATGAGGGTTGCTTCTTGCCATATGGAATAGAGAAAACTCTCCTTTTGTGAGAATTAATACAAGTGCAGGCAGGGATTCCAATTTTTTTGCAGTTTGAGTTATGTTTCTCTCATGTATTCCATATCTCTAGCTTTCTTTATGTTATTCCTTGATAAGTGAGTGTTTACAATTTAGTACTACTGCTACTGCAATCACATTAAATTAGTTATTCATTAAGCAAATAGTTTTTCCTTTGTATTTTCTATAAGTAAATACAAGACCTGTGAGCTACTTCAGTTACTGTATCTCATATCCTTTCAAGGGTGCATTCTTTATTTTCTTCTATTGTGAACAAGGTAATATTAATCTTGCATTGATGCCTCATTTTGTTTAACAGTTTTGTAAGTTTACCTCACATCAATTAATTTTATAAATCAACTCAAACAACAAATTACAGCCTCTGTCTTGTTCTGTCATTAATTTCATTTGAGGATTAATTCTTATATAACTAGCCGAAGAAAAAGAACATTTCAAAACTTTCCTTTATATTCACGATGCCTTGACATTACCCTTTGAGCCTTAAGTGTAATCTCAGGAACAACACTTTCTAGTATTAGCTAAGATGAATATGGAGGCCACTTCTAGTCGTATGAGTGTGGCTACACCCACATGGATGTCCAGATCTGGTTCTCACAAGTCTGCTACTAGAGCTCTTGGGAAACCCTTGGTGAGGAGTAGAAAGATGGAGACAGTTGGGAGACTTTATTGCTATGATCCATCCATAGGAGAGAACATATATGATCCTCGATAAAATCCATGATATGGTCCAAGATGATACGATCCTCGATGTGATCCACGATACAATACTGCACTGCACTTTGAATTGGCAATTTTAGCTTTACGCAAGGTCTCTCCATATCCGAAACAACTGATTAAAGGTGATCTAGGATCTGATGGTCGCATGATAGAAGAACCTTGAAAACATAAATTTAGAATCTACAACTCTAAATATGAAATTGCCAGATTTATAAACAGATCTAAAGCAATTTTTACAAAATGATCCCTCATAATTAATTGAAAAACAACAGTGCATCTTAAGATCATAAAGAAATGCAGATTTATTATGGATCTGCTATGATATTGAGATTTACAAGCCTCACTGTTGATTTATATACAATAAATTTTCATATTTAGAACTATAAACAGTAGAAATATCTCTAGAAATCTAATAAACAACAAAATGAGGATTAGATCTTAAAATAAAATCAACAAATTGATTTTGAAATAATATGCAATTAAAAAACTAAATTTTCCTTAATTTGAACAACAGATTACATCAGTATTGTTCCTCTTGAGTTTGAAGAGATATGGGTTGATGTCAAGGAGTCTTCCTTGATTCCGCAATCCATCACAATTTCACCATGGATCTAATACAATGTTGACAAAGTGTCCTCAGACATGTAATTTTATTAACAAGTAAAAATTAATTAAAATAAGAAGTGAGGACTCATAATATCCTTAACCTCACTTGAAGAAGGAGCTTATTTATATAGCTCAACTCTAAATTAAAATCTAGGAGAACGATTAATCACATAATCACATGAGTATGATAGGTGTCCTTTACATAGAATCTAGGTGTCCTTATCCTAACAAACTAGAATAAACTAATTTCTAAAAATATGTAAACTAGAAAATACTTAGACTATAGAACTTTAGGATTATTAGGCTAACACTTTCCAACAATATGAGCCAAGTACTCCACTTCTGAGGCTCCAAAGGAACATTTATATTGTTTGAGGAAATGTTGGTGCTAAGAGAGTAGATGGAGAACTTGATCCACATGGGTGATATGGGTTGTCAATGTTTTACTATAAATGATAATATCATCAAATAAAACTAAGACAAAATGATGGAGAAAAGGATGAAAGACATGATTCATGAGACTTTGGAAAGTGGAGGGAGCATTACACAGACCAAAGGGAATTACCAAGAACTCATAGTGAACCTCATGAGTTTGAAATGTTGTCTTAGGAATGTATGTCTCTTTCATATGTATTTGGTGGTAGCTAGAATGAAAATAAAGTTTAGTAAAGTATTGGGAACCACTTACTTCATCCAAGAGATCATCAATGATAGGAAAGGGAAATTTGTATTTGATGGTGAGTTTGTTGAGGGTAAAACATTTGGGACACATGCACCAAGTGCCTTATTTCTTAAGTACCATGACCATATGAGAAGAATAGGGGTTGGCACTATGATGGATAACAACCCTGGCGAGCAATTCTTGAACAATTTTCTCAATTTCATTATTTTTGGAAATGGGATGACTATAGGATAAAACATTGGGAGGAATACTTCCTGGGATGAGAGGAATGGAATGATGATGAACACCACGGGATGGGGGGATTCCATGGGGAGTGGGAAAAATATCTTGATGTTTGGAGATGATATATTGGAGGTTAGGATGCACGGAGGGTGTCTCAATTGCGTGAATGGAATGGAGTTGGGTAATAATTATCGAATGACCTTTGTTGAGGAGATTTTCCATTCGATGGGAATTGATGATCTCAAGGGAGCCTGTGTTATGCCTTGGAACTTATATTGTTGGCCCTCCTAGTGGAATTGCATGGTTAATTCCTTAAAATCCATGAGGATGGTGCCAAGAGTCCATAACCATTCTGTACCAAGAACAATGTTGCAACCACCCATGTCGATAGAAAACATATGAGATTTCATGTTGTACTAAACAATTTGGAGATGCACATTTTCACAACAGCCCCCACATTTCATGGAACCTCTATTGGCAAACATGATTTGAAATTTGTTCATTGCATAGATATAGAAATCAATTTCTTGAGCACTGCAATGATGAATACAATTATAGGTGTTTCCACTATCAATGAGGATGGTGAATTTTTTATGCTTAGTGTATCTATTTAGCTTGAGGGTTTAGGGAGTAGAGAAGTAAGTGAGAGAATTCAGTGAAATGACTGGTTCTACTTTTGGGGGGTCAGAGGGTAGAGTAAGATCAATTGGCTTAGGTAACTCTGCCACAGGGAGGGAATCGACCTATTCTTCAAAAAAATACTCAGAGATAACCATAAAAATAATTGTTTCCTTACACTTGTGCCCAAAAAAATGTTTTTCATCACAATTATAAAAAAGGCCCTTGAGTTGGCATTTATCCATTTCTACCTAGGTCAATTTTTGGATCTTCAGTGGAGTGGGAGGAGGGGCAGGAGTGGAGGGTCTAGGGTGAGGAATAAAGAAGGGTTTTCTTGTTTTAGAAGAGACAACCTATTGTGCTTCCTTATCTCTTTTAGTATATTCCACCCAACTTTGAGGGTTGTAAGGTAACAGGTCTATTATATTAGCAGATAAGTGAAATAATGCAGAAAAGAACACCGAGATAGAAACATAATACAAAATTACCACAGAGATAACATTGGAACAACAAATTATATGTAACCACAACACCAAAATTATACCTTTATTGATAGGAAACAAGGTTCATTTGCCTCTTTGAGGGGGAAACCTCCAGTAAAGAAGATCTCTATTACAATAATTCTTCAAGACAAATCTTCTCATACCCTCTACTCCTATTTATACTAAATCTATCTATCCAAAAGAACAATCTAGAGGAAGATCCTTCTAGAAGTGGAATATTTTATTAGGTCTTATTACATTTTAGTTATTCCTCCTTATTGCTAGGTCTTATTAATATTGACCTTTATTACATGGAAATATATTATTCTACCCACTTGAGGGGTTAGGTAGGTTAGGTCCCTAACATGCCCTCACCCTTAAAATCAACCTTGTCCTCAAGGCTTGAGATGAGGAAATTGTTATAGAATGTTAACTGGATCCTAGGTGGCATCTGTTGGAGTTGTATATTTCCACTGGACTAACACTTCCTTTATGGTGTGTTGACGAAGATGATGCTCACGTTGTTCCAAAATTGCTTGCGGTTGCAACTAGATGAATCTTTATTCATCCAACTTGGGAAGGTTGGTTTGAGTTTGGCACTTAGTTCCAATCACCTTATTTAAGAAGGAGACATGAAAAATAGGATGGAGATTAGAAGAACTAGGAAAATTTAACTGATAGGACACTTGTCCCATGTTCTTGAGAACTGTATAAGGACCATAAAATTTGGGTGCCAGATTCTGAAAATGTTCGACCATGAGTGAAGTTTTCTTATAAGGTTGTTGTCGAAGAAATACCTAGTCTCCTTCAAGAAATTGATGTTCTGAGCGACCTTGATCGACTTGTTTCTTCATGTGATTTTGAGCCATGACCAAATTCTCTTTTAGGGTACAGAGAATAGCTTCTTGAACTGTAAGCATTTGGTCAACCACCTGGACCTTTGAGACACCTTGCATTTAGGAGAGAATGAAAGGTGGATTTTGTGCATATACTGCTTCAAAAGGATTCATGTGAGTAGCTATATGGTAAGAAGTGTTGTACCACCATTGAATTAATGGTAACCATTGATCCCATTGATTTTTCCTTTCAGAGGTAAAACACCTCAAATAAGTCTCCAAACACTTGTTAACAACTTCATTTCGACCATCAGTCCAGGGATGATAGGCAGTGACGAGATGGAATTGGGTGCCCTGTAGCCTGAACAGTTATTGCCAAAAAGTGCTGGTGAAAGTGGGATCTCAATTAGAAACAATAGAATGAGGCATGACATGAATCTTGAATACATGATCAATCAGTCACAATGGTTGCAGTAAATGGAGGTTGAAAAGAACATAAATGAGCATACTTGGAAAGACGATCAACTACCACCATGATGATTGACTTACTGTCTAATTTAGTTAATCCCACAATAAAATACATAGGTATGTCCCTCCAAATATCGGGTGGAATCAGAAGTGGTTGGAGTGTTCCAAGAGAGTTGATTTTTTTTTCCTTTTTATGTTGACAAACATCATATTCTACCACAAAAGTGTGAACGTCCTTTTTCATACCATCCCAGAAAAAAAGAACGTTTGACCCGGCCATAGGTTTTGGTAAACCCTGAGTGCCCAAATGTGGTTGTAGCATGAATCTCAGAAAGCACCGTGGATTTAAGATGTGATTTTTTACTTAAATAGAAACAACCTTCGTAGCGAAGCTCATCATTGTGCCAAGAGTACCTTGGGGAAACTGGAGAATTGGATTGCAATTGTTGGATCTGATGCGAAATTTTAGGATATTGTAGCCATTCCTAGTGAACATCTTGGGGCCATGTTGGCACAGGGGTAGACCTAGGGTTCAACACTTCAACAACGCACCAACAAAACCCTAACTACCGTCCCTTTTGGCAACACATGCGAATTATATGAAGTCTCACCCGAGGTAGAGGCAGAAGGGGTTGCAGGAATCAAGTGTCTACAACCAAGCTGGGACATATATCTGTGATTACAATACTTAAAAAATCACTTAAACAACATTATGCATTAGTTCTTGAATCTCATTCACATCACAGATAAAACCCTTATTACATATCAGCGCAGTAACCATAAAAATCAAGTACTTTCATTCACTTAGCACATAGCATTAGCTCAAATATGGCATTCATTCATCTTTAATCATTAAGAAACAACATCATATCCATTCATCATAAATTATAAAAAACATCACTAAGCATATAAACACATAAACAACATCGCACAAAGCACATCAAAACACAGGATATACATGGCTCAGGTTCACTCCAATGTGGGGCTATGTCCACCAACTTATTATTCTTCTTTATTAGTCTTCAATCTTCTTACATTCATCTACTCCTGTGCACAAATCCATAGAGCCAACTCTACCAAGGATAGGAGATCTACGCATAGCACGCCAGATCCTCCTTCCCAAAATTAGGTCAAGGCACAGAGCCAACTCCTTACTAGCACAGAGCCTTACTTTACACAGTCACCTAATCCTTCATTATCAACACTTCTTGGAACCACCATCTATATTCCTCCTCCCAAACCATTGAAGGTAGCTTATACTCTATGATCCTAACTCATGTAAATTATTAGAAAGAGAAGGATTCTCTTTCTTCAAAAAAGATAATATGGGAAAGGATGTTGGAAATAGGGGTTTCCAAGAAGGTAAATGCCCTTAACAATTGGAGAATAGATTGCTTGAAAATTCGAACTTTAGTTTGGTAGAATAAAGGTGCTTCTTAGGTGACCCCCCTCTCCTTCACCTTAATATTCTATTTATAAAAAGGATTTATGGTTGGGGTAGTTAAGCATGAGAAATAGGATGTAAATAACCTAGAAAACCTTTAAACTTCGACCAAAAATATGTATTTTGTGAACATTTATATTTTTTGGTGGATCCTAAAGGAATATGCACTTTGTAAATGGGAAATTAGTGTATATGCATGTTTCTAGATCAAAAGTAGCATACAAATTGCCATAAGGTGTTTTTTGAATAGAATCAAGATGAATTTTAGTCTACAACTACAAGTGGATTAGGGGATCAACACCAATGGATGCATCTTAATAATATAGGGTGGTAAAAGATGGCATAACAACATTTCTATATTGTTAAGGTTTAAAACATACATTTGGCATAATATGCTTCAATATATGTGGGCGTGACTTTAAGCAAGGTAGTTGGAATTTAGTGAATCTTCTATGTGAACATATCATGGTGATACGTGGTTTAATTAGCTTAACCACTCCTTGTAATTAATGGGTGACCATCCCTCACATAGTTCACATAACAAAGCCATCTCTCACATGGTTTAATTAGCTACCATCTCATGCATGTATTAATTCATTTCATTTTTTGCATGTTGTTACAGCCTTATTTTCCACCCTAGGTAATCATGGAGGACCCATTGATGTGTCATGTTAAGATACAATCTTATCCCATAGAGTTTCCCTATTTTTGAGTATGGTTGTGCCCCAACATTTATATAGAGTGTGATTGTTTGATGTTGAACCCAAAGATGGCTTGTGATATATAGTTGGTTGCACTACTTCCCGCCTGCAACGACCTCATTGCTTTCTATATTTGGTGATTCATGAGGAGATTATCATTGGGTCAGTTGGTTATCTCATGATATGATCTTGGGAAATCTCAATCCAATTGAGGTTCACTAAGTTCTGTAGATCTAGAATCCTTTCCTAGCCTCCTCTACCAATCTATATAATTCATTCCAATGGAAATATGAGGAAGAATCATTTACATGTACATGTTGTAGGAATTTCAAAGGAGCTCTTCCATAAGATATCAATATTCATATCAGGTTAGCCTTGATTGTGTGATGAATAGAGAGGATCAAGAGAAAGGAGCTTAGGAGGAATGCATAATGACTCAATGTACAATGTGTTGAAGTATTCACTCTTTATTTGATTTATATAAAGATCAATGTGGTTTTCCCCTTCCAATGTTGATGTATCCAATGTTCAATACTTTCTTGTGTTAGATTTGATTTTTCCTTGAGTATACAATGTTAGATCTAGGATAGATTTGAGATTTCCTAAAGCTCAAGAAAGTTTGAGGATTGGTAATTGATGTCACCGGTGTTCAAGAAGCAAGTTACAGGAGCTGGAGATGGATCTTTGGTTGTTGTGTCTTCCAGGACACATAAGGAAAACCATCAGTTCAAATGTATGCCAAACTATATTGTTGATTTAATAGGAATGGATCTAGTAGATATAAGGAAAATTTTGTAGTGATCTATCATGTTGTTTGTCTTGGATCAATGGTAGATATTGTTTATCTATAGGCAAGATTTATATGCTAATAGAATTGGTGACTCAACTAGGAAAGGATATTTGATTGTTCCTTATATTTGTAATATATAATTTGACCCCTATATAGGAATCTTATTTTCGTTTTGTGTTTCTTAATTGGATTTGAGGTTTTGTTTCTTGGAGTACATTTTTGTGCTTGCTTTATCTTGTTTCCTAGCGAACAATGACCTAGGAAACACCTTTTGCAGGTTTGATTTGATCTTTTTTATTTGTTGTAGTTCCTTTATTGTGTGGTTCATACATGAAATTGGAAATTTTTCATGCCACTACTAGGTATCTTTTGATTTTTTGGGTGCATTGTTTATTTCAATATCTATGAGTGTTTTGGATTGATGTTTCATTGGAATTGAGTGATTGCTATCTTGTTTCTAAATTAAGAAAAAGAAACATCTTGTTCATTCCCTTAGATAATTCCCATCGAATAATAAATATTGAATTTATTTCATTTTCTTTATTTGTCTTTGTTTGGGTTTGAAAAGAGTCTCAAACATCACTTAAGTTGCATCTATTCCCTTGAGTAATCAACAACCATAAAGAAAAAGTGCTTAATCTACAATACATTAGACTCTTTTTCTTTATATTGAGCCAGCACACATTAGGATTTAGGGCCTTGGTGTAGGATTGGAGAGTAAAACCTTCAAGGCCACCTAAACTAAACTTATAAGTCACTAGTGAGAGTTCAAATCCATTTCCACAATGTGTGTGTCAAGAAGATCCTCTTACACAAGAGTTAAGCACGAGGCCACATTGGGGTAAGTAGGGTGATATCCCATTTTTGTGTGTCTTGGTGTTTACTATATTGCTTGGATTACTATGTTTATGAGGGTTTATAAAGTTCCCACACCTCTCTATGAGGTATTTCTCTTGAATCTTCGAGCTTTGTTTCCTTTCCCATACATGTGGTCCAACCTTCAACTATCCACCCAGTCACCGATTGTGAGGCAGTAACCATATTGGTCTTTCCTAGGTATTTTTTATAGTCTAAGGAAAAGTAAAACAAGGTTACCGATAGATCCTTACATAGATTAATACACACTACCACATCATATAGAAGAACACATAAACATACGCAAGAGATGAGAGAACCATCAATGCATTTTATTATATTCAGTAAAAAAAAATTATTTCCATTACACACACACACACACGTGTGTGTGTGTGTGTGTGTGTGTGTGCGGTTTTGTGTGTGTGTGTGTGTGTGTGTTTGTGTGTGTGTTTGTGTGTGATACACAATTACCAATCAGTTACATTTCCTAAATGTTTGGCCAGTCAACTCTAAATGAATATTCGACCAACTTTCTTAACCAACTGCTATAGTCGAATTGGTTATTCCACTAAGAGGTCTAGTTGACGAGGCTAACTAACCCCTACAAAATCCCCCCCCCCCCTCAATTCCTTGTTCGTCTTGAGAAAGGGGGGAGTGCGACTAATACATTAACAAAAGTATTTAAAAAATAATAATGAGAAAGATAATATGTTGATGTATATCATTGTTGGAGTCCCTTTTCTTGTTTGTCGGTGACTAGCTCATGGCTTGTCTGTTGTTTGTATTGTCTGATCATTTTTCTCTTGAGGAATTTCCCACTAATGAATTCTTACGTTTGGGGGAGTGGATATTATTTGAAATGTGCATGGGATTTTTATGATCCTTCCATGACTACCTCTGGGGTCCTGGATTGATGGTTGGCAACTAGCAAGTTTAACTTAGATAATGTGGTATTGAAAAACTAGAACTTCTTTTGGTAAGTCGACGTAGTCCCCGAATTTTTTGGTTGTGGCATCCCTTTGTATGTTGTCTGGTAAATGTTCCGGACTGTATGAAACAAGTGATGGGAGAAAATATTCCATTCTTCAATGGAGTGTTGTACTTTAATTCCTACCGGTTTTAATTGTCCCAAGAAATCCATCTTGTCAATTAATGATGCCTCCTATACTAGGATTGACTCTGGGTCAAATTTCTCTTCATATTCCATTGTTTTATATTTGATCAAGTCAATATGTTTGGTGTCTTGATCTATTTCCATTAGTGCTTTGGTCACCTCTTGCAACTATTCCTTCTCTTGCTTTTCCAATTCTGTTCAACTACTTTTTCCTTTGCAATATGAGTTGCTATGGTTGCCTTAATTTTTGAGTCGATGGTGATATCCCTTCTTTTCTTTAAATCTTCAACTATTTTTTTATGAACTTTGAGTTTGTTGTAGGTTGATGCAAACTATATTGTCCAGTTATTTAGTATTGTATGTAACATTGTTTCCTGTGAAGTGACCTTCTGCAATTTTTGGCGTACTTCATTGAATTTATCAAACTCTATATGTAGGATTGTTATTGTTTTTTGAGCCACTCCATCCTCATTACTTCTCAATGCCCTATTTTGTAGTTGTTTGAGCTCCCTATTTTCTTGTCTCAAATAGTGGGTTTCTTCCTAATTGTTAGTTCTTATACTTATGACTGCTTCAACCAATTGTTTTATTTTTTCTAATGGATCAACTCCCTCTCTCTATTGATATATGCCTAATTTTTCCTCTACCAATAACACATAGCCCTTAAGTACTTGTTTTTATTTATTTCTCCTTGAAATAAGTAATGCACCATATTTTGTAGCCCTCTTCCATATATATTTTTTCTTCTTTGGTCACCTCATCATATAAGTCCATTATATGTTCATCTGACGTGACCACTGGGTCAAATATTGTTTATGTTGGTGTTGTTGTCTACCTAACTGAATCAAAGGCTATGAATGTCATTGCCTTTGGATTTTTATCCTTCCTATATATAATTTTTTTCTTCTTTCTTAATTGTTCTTTTTGTTTCTCAGGGTTGTTTTCTTTTTTGGCATAATTGCCTTGGTAATTTTTCTATATGAGATGATATCTCATCGATATTTCATTAAAATGATGAGTGTTCCATATAGAGAGAACATATGGTGACCATCCATGAAAGGATGCATCCCTTGGATAATAAATAACTATTTATTATTATTATTACTTATTATATATATATATATATATATATATATATTATTTAATAATTAATAATTATATTATTAATTATTAATCTAGAATAATGTCTCCCCGTTGTTGTCCAAACATCAACACTCCCTCTCAACAAGGGATACATTCTTCATCATGCCAATTTTGTCTTTGAAGTATACAAACTTCTCCCTGAACTCATGACACATGTTTATCAATCCCTTGAGATGTCTCTCTCCCACTTGAATCGATGTGAAACTCTCCCTGTGGCTCTCCATCTGAGCCAAATGACTCTCTATGAGATCAGGCTCACTCTGGGTCTGCATGTGATATCATATATCATCTTAAGTATTTTATCATTCCTTTTCAAATCACCATGACTAGGAAAAATAATTCACTAGGGTCATTCACCATTGGTACACCCCTGTGAGTGAATGTCGGCCTTATGCTAACTAACACATGGAAATCACCTCAAGAACCTTGAGTCCATATTATTCCTTATCATGATCAATGAAGGACTATCCTTGGGCCCATTTACCACAAGTGCAACTTTATGCTAAATGTATCCTATCTCCCTTGGTTTGTAGCCCAATCTAGGAGAAGGTTTGCCCGATGCTAAAACATCAACACTCCCTCTTATCTAGGGAGGTATCTTTCCATGATGTCTTCATATAGTAGTCCACTCACTACTCTATAATCAACTAGTATCATATAACTACCTTCCAGTGACACACATGCAATGCCAGTGGTACACAACCACTGTAGTAACACACAACTATTGTCCAGAGACACACAGTCTCCACTAGTGGTACGCAACCACCATAGTAGCAATAGGTCGATCACACATGGCACTCCCATGTGGAATTTTGTTGGTTACTCTCCTCTATTCTACTCTGATATTCTTATTGACCCAAGGTTCATGTCTTTCAAGTTTCCAACAAAGCCTCTAAAACTATCGGCCCTCCTAGTAAACTAGAAGGAAACACATCACACAGATTGCGCTATGCAGTCTCACCTGAGATAGCTTTAATGGGTGGTTGTAAGACTCAGGTGTTTACATCCCAAGATTAAGTATGAGATATGAGATCTGTATTCAAAGCAATTTACTATAACTTGTGATTGTAACCTACTGTCATTCATGACTGTGCATTACCTTCAACAACTTACTTCCTTAATAACGCAACCATATTTCATAGAAATATAATAACCCATTAATTCATTAATCACAATATTTAACTATTGAAAAGAGGATAAATATATTCATGCATTCATCACATTACACACATATTACTGTGGTTCACCCCCTCCTCAGCTATGTCCACAAATATTTGTCTCTTACCTCTTTTATTGTGGTAGTTCTTCATCTACAGTGTCGCACGCTTGCAATTCTCCTCAAATGGGTAAGATCTATATGAGGCGAACTAGACCGCACTAGGATCCTTAGCCTGTGATCTAATCCTCAATTTATACCTTCTCTCCTTTCCTCCATCTCAACAACTTACAAAATATTTCATACCAAAACATTACATATCACATCAATTCATATCTACGATAATGCAAAGCCAACTACTAACTAAATCGAAACAACTACAAAATTCCTCGAAAAATATAGAACTCTTCCACAATACCTTAGTATCATTATTTATACATCTTTGGCTCTTCAGCCATTACAATTCGTTACCAAAACCCTAACCCTACTAACATTAGGTATTCCTCCCATGTGCACGTGATGTTCCTCCATCCCATTGTCACTTTCCTTGTGCAGGCATTCTTGCATGTGAGCATTATGAGTTTCCTTCCAGTTGTTGCTTTACTTTCTGAACGCTTTCTTTCCCCAGGATCATCCTTCTTTCCTCTTCGGCCTACTGCCAATAGGCCCCCAACACTGACATGTGACTCTTCCTGAGATACCTAATCCTTTTGAGCTTCCTCGATCTCCTTGGTGATCATCTGGAACTTTTCCTTGAGCTATGTTACTTGTGCCAGTGCCTGCGCAGTCTTCTCCTCGATTGTGTCCAGTACCTAGACTGTCACTTCTGTTAGAATAACAGGACTGCGGAGCAATAAAATAAAACAAATGCAGAAACAAAACACAGAAGACACACAATACAAATGAGACATAGATTTATGGGGTTCACCTAGTGTGGGCTACGTCCACCAGAGAAATTGCCAAGTCCTTCCTTTATTATTATGCAGCAAATGAAGGGATACAACCTACAGCAAAACCCGTTGTAACTTCCTCTTCTTTCTCTCACAGTCTCCTCTCTCAGAATACAATATTCACCATCATCCATAGCCACAATACATTTCCCTCATAAAAGAGGGTTTCCTTCTAGGGAAAAAAACCCTAACATAATCTCTACCATTAGATCTGCGACCTTATAATGAATGGTCAAGATTTACAATGAAATTACAATATACTTTTACAAGGTAATTTTTACTTCGGGGGCTTCGCCCCCAAACCCTTGCTGGGGGCCCGCTTTCCACCAAACCCCCCAGCTGGGGGGATATCCCCCTCGGACCTCGCAGAGGGGGTACCCCCCCCTCTACACTCCCCTACATGGAAGAGTGTACATACTTCTGAGGTGTAAATAATTCATGGGGTATAAACACGGTTGAAAGCAAGGACCTCTGAATTAGGAAGATAATCAGGCTCCACAACCAAAAATCTCCCACTTGGAGACTGATCTCAACAACTCCACCGTTGTTGTATATGTTGGACTCTAAAACTTATTAGACCTGGCAAATTTCTCATCTTCATCTTCATTCTTGAAGACCAACTGAAACTGAGCAAGAACTCAGTTTCTCCCTAGTTACTCCCTTTGTTAACATGTCTGCAGGATTATGG
>ML779322.1:898188-954277 GCA_009831015.1 Picea engelmannii
TAATCTAGAAAATGTTTCCTATGGGGTGTGGCATGAAATGAAGCTCCTGAATCTAATACCCAAGACTCAGAAATATTATCTACAGAAAGAATCAAAGCATCTTGTAACACATCACCTGTTACATTTGCTTCCTGATTTCTCTCATGTTGTCCATCTCTTTATTTCTTTGGAGCTTTGCAGTCTTTCTTCAGATGTCCTTTCTTCCCACAATTCCATCACTCTATATTTCCACGTCTGGATTTGGATCTGCCCTTCTTAGAATTTCTACGGTTTCCTGAGCCCTTTCCTCTATCCTTTTGTCTTTCCCTATTCTCCATGTTCAATGCATTACCTAATGTCTTGCCTATGCTTTTCCGTCGCATTTCCTCACTAAGGATAACACCAACAACATCATCAAATTTTAAAGTATTTGAACCAGAGACAAAGTTACTTACAGCCATGACCAAGCCATTCCAACTTTCTAGCAATGAGCACAAGATTAGAAGAGACCTAACCTCATCATCAAAGTCCACTTTTACAGAACTTAGTTGATTAGTTACCGTATTAAATTCATTTAAATGATCTGAAACAGACCCACCTTCTGACATCTTCATATTAAATAATCTCTTCATTAGAAATACCTTATTGGACGCCGAGGGTTTTTCATACAATTTGGCCAACGAGTCCATCAAACCCTTCGTTGTCTTTTCTTTCGAGATATTGAAAGCCACCGACGCTTCTAGGCCCAGCCGTATCGTTCCTAGAGCCTTTCTGTCAAGAATCTCCCATTCTTCATCCTTCATGGCCACCGGATTCTTTGCTACTCCACTCAATGTTAGGAATAGATCCTTCTGATATAAATAGTCTTCCATTTGCATCTTCCATAACTGGTAGTTTTGTCCATTAAATTTCTTGACCCTAAACTTTCCATCTTTTGACATTGCTCCCACTCAAACTAGGAACCCTCTTTTCCTGTGAGTTACCTTGTGCTCTGATACCAGTTGTTAGAAAAACAGGACCGCAGAGCAATAAAATAAAACAAATGCAGAAACAAAACATAGAAGACACACAATACAAGAGAGACATAGATTTACGTGGTTCACCCAGTGTGGGCTACGTCCACTAGAGAAATTTCCAGGTCCTCCATTTATTATTATCCAACAAATGAAGGGATACAACCTACAACAAAACCCACTGTAACTTCCTCTTCTTTCTCTCGCAGTCTCCTCTCTCAGAATACAATATTCACCATCATCCATAGCTGCAATACATTTCCCTCAGAAAAGAGGGTTTCCTTCTAGGGAAAAAAACCCTAACATAATCTCTATTGTTAGATCTGTGACCTTATAATGAACGGTCTAGTTTTACAATGAAATTACAATATACTTTTACAAGGCATTTTTTTCTTTGGGGACTTCGCCCTTGAACCCACGCTGGGGGCTCGCTTGCCCCCAGATCCCCCAGCCAGGGAGATATCCCCCCCCAGACCCCGCAAAGGGGCTACCCCCAATCTCCACTCCCCCGCGTGGAAGAGTGTACATACTTATCGGGTGTAAATACTTCATGGGGTATAAACACGGCTGAAAGCAAGGACCTCTGAATCAGGAAGATAATCAGGCTCCACAACCAACAACTTCATCACTAATCAATACTACACATTCTTCCCAGGTATGCTCTATATGTGTCTTATATTCCTTTGCCTGTGCCAGTAATTCTACTACCCACTCCTATAGTGGCTCCATTTGAGCCTGACCCTCCTATTTCTGTGTTTGTGTAGTGATGAGTTATGTTTGCAGCTTCTTCATCTCCTGTGTTCCTTTGACTCATTATGGGATTGGTATTTTCTTATGTTTCTTCTTGATCTCTTGGATCGTTGCATTGATCCTTTCCTCTTCCTTGTCCCACCATTGGACCTGTGGATCCTCCTCCAACTTGGTCCAAATTTGTGTTTCTTTATCAAACAAGTCAGTTGTGGTGTTAACCTGTTGCTCTATCTCCTATAGTTTCCTTGTTTCTTCCTGCTTCCTTTCCTCCTTCATTGTTGGTGGCGTGGTTGGTATGAGATGCTCTCAGAGATTCTCAATATCCTTCTTCTATTGCTTGATTTCCTGCACAATCTGATTAAACTTTTCTGCTACTGAAATTTCATTCCCCTACGTGGTGTTTAGAAGTTTCTCAAAAATTCCTCCTACTCGTCATTCTAGTTCATTCTTGCGTTCTCTTTCCTCCTGATTTTTCGACTTGGCCTGCTCACAAAAATTTTCCAGTGCCTCCCTCTTATTTTTTTCTCATTGTAATTTGACTAAGTCTTTGTGTTCATGATACTATACCTCATGGTCAATGCTAACCTACAACTTGTGTAGTTACCTAGATGGCATCCGCGTCAAGATCAATTAGATGTGGCTTAAATCCTTCAAGAGTTTTTGCCCCACTAGGTGTGATGTAGAATGTTGTGTTTGTGTGTGGTAATGAGTGGACTGGATCACATTCTTCTACCTCCACTCTTTCCTCGGTCTATGGTGTTGATGGTTCTATGCCCCTGTTGTTGCTTTCTATCTTCCCTTGCTCGATTTGTTTGATGAGTTTTTGTATGTCTTCCAACTCCTCTTGGATCTTGTCCCTGTGACCTGTAGCATGGTCGAATTCATCAGCTAGACAATCCTGGACCATTCTAGCTATCATCTCCCCATTGTCATATGTGATCATATATTCTGGTAGTGTTGGTTATGCCTTTGATTTATTACACGGGCATCTTGTCTATGTGTCTGGTCTCTTATTTCCCCCTGGTTCCTGTGTGTTGGGATTTGAGGTCGTCCCCTATTCTCCCTCAGCCTATTTTTTGTGTTCCCTTGTTGTCTATGTAATCTCTTTCTTCCCCTTCTAGGTCCTTGTCTTCTTTGGCCCTTCATCTTCTTGTGTTGGATTTCCTTGGACCGTTCTTGGTTTCTTGGGCACTTGGATTTATGGAGGTTGTGTTTCTCCCTACTCTGCCTCTTCCATTGTTGTTATTTCCGGCACTTCCTGGGTAATGGTTGGAATCCTCCATTCCTCAGGCCATTCATTGATGACCATGTCAATATCACCCTCTGTGATGCAGTAGTGCATCTATAGACACTATTTCGTCGGATCATTCTTTTCCTGTATCCACATTGTTTGTCGTGTTTCCTAGAATTTGGCGATGTCCACATGTCACGTGAAATCTTCTAGTGTAATTCTCCACATCTTGGAGATGGCTTCCTATAGGTCATGTAGGTATCCCTCAAAATGGATCTGTTTGCCTTCTTGTTCCTCAATTCAATCCTGGCTCTAAGCAACAAGTACCTCGCTCCCTATGGCTTTAGTCTGGTACAAAAAACTACATACCTTGTCTCTTACCATCCCATGAAGGCTATTAAGGTAATCAACCATGAGTAGTGGAACTCTGTGCCTAGGTACTATGCATCCTTGTAATCCTCTAGGAAAAAGTTCAATAAGTGTGGTTCCCAACTCATTGAGGTGGCTTCTGCACACTAGGCTACAACTGTGACAACTCCGGATAGGACTTCCTCCTTGCGGAATTTTCTTAGCATCTTGCACCTAAGATTTTCATGCCCAATTGTGTGGTTGTGTTGTTGATTTGTTTGATGATGATCCCTCTTGTCCCTCTAGCAGTGCCATACTTCTTCTTCATCTCTTCCTATAGATATTTCTCCTTGGTTTTGTCATCCAAAAAAAACGCACGATCCATACCCTGGATTGGTAATCTTGCTATTTGGGAACTGATCTCAACGGTTATGGGGATAGGCTTGTCCAACCATATGTCCCCTCCATGTGTGATTGATAATATTTTCTTGAAACATGTTGCTACGTATTGGCTTCTGCCAAAATGTGGTAGGTGCAACAGGCCTAAAATTTCTATTTTCTTTGGCCTAGTAGCCCACTAATATGGTTGGTTGATCGGATCTCCAACTCGAGTTGTACCCTTGGTCTGTGTAAAGACCCTCTGTGCAATTTTCGAGAACTTGGATTTGTCTACTACATCATGGTATGAATATGTGATCTTCCCGACATGGCCCAGTAACTCCGGTCCTATCTGTACCCCAACTAGTATGCGAGGTAGAAAAATTCCTGCTACACATTTCTTGTGAGGTGAACTTGGTATCTGTATTTTATCTTTATGTTGCAGTGGCTGGCTCGAACTTCCAATGACTTTCGGTTGCTCCTTCGTAACCCATTCCGGCCAAGCCGAGACATGTTCACCTGTCTACCCTATTGGGTACTCTGAGATGGTCGTTTGAGACTCATCTAGCTCCATTGTTGTTGTCGGTTTCAGCACCATGCCATTGACTTTCGGAGTTGCTTCTGTATTCTCTGGTTTCGTCTCTTTCAAGGTTTCTTCTTCCTGGTTTTGTGGCTCCTACATCGTTGCTGGTGTATCTATATTCATGGCCTCTATTTTTGGTGGTTGTATTTCATCCAGTATCAACGTGGATTGTACTAGTATCGTTTCTAGGGATGGGATTTCATCGACATTGATGACCTCCAATGGTTGTTGTTCACCTTCTTCCACCTATCCTCACGACCTAGTTTGAACTCTGGTCTTCTTGTTGGTCTGGCTCACTTCTTCTTGCTTAGGCAGTGCCATGGCAGTGAATGTAGAATGATTGTTGGACTCGAATGGTCTCTGTGGTCTCCATGAACTCTCTCTATGTTCTTTAGCCTCTATCGCTCTCTTCTCATTCTCTCTTCGTGAATAGACTATGGGCTCCCTCGCCTGTGTGTTGTATGGATTTACCATGAAGCTTGTTGAAGATGCTTCCTTGAGTATGGGTTTAATGCACTTTGATCACCGATTCAATGCATCTTTGCTGGTTTCGTATTTGCCATTACTGATGTTGTGATGTCTCCAATTGGCATGATTAATGTGGCATCCCATCGGTCCTTTCCATCCTTTAATTCTACCTAGTGTTTTCATGTCATCCTGCTTTTTCTGTCTCTGATTTTCCCTCTTGTTTCCCTTTGGATGTGACAATTATCCTTTGCCAAATTTTTTTCTCTAAACTCGTGTGGCCTTTCTACCTCTGGCGCACTGTGCCCACTTTAATTTTGTTTCCTTTTTGTTCTTTTTCCATTTTTTTTTATTTTTTTACTGCACGGTGGATGGTCGACTGTCCTTATACAACTTCAATTGGCTCACATTGATAATTCCTCTGAGTTTTTTGCCTGCTAAATCTCTTAACTATACATCTCCTCCATCTGTGACAAATTTTACCTCGTACGGTCCTAACCAATGCATTCTGACCTTTCTTGGGTGCTGAAACGATTTGTTGTCATACATCAATACTAGATCTCCTTCCTTGAACGTTTTCTTCTTGATGTGTCTATCATGCCAAGCCTTATCTCTGGCCTTATGAACTTGTTGGTGGAATCCTGCTAAGATTTGGTCTTCCTCCATGGTCAGTAACTGATTCAATCTGTCCTTCACTACGCCTCATTTTGTCATTTGTGTGATGGATGCTACGCGCAAGCTTGGTACTAAGAATTCTAATGGTACCACTACTTCTTGGCCATAAACTAGTTTAAAAGGTGTGTGTCATGTCAACTTTTTTCATGTAGTCCTGTATGCCCATAATACTGTTGGTACTTTGAGTTCCCAGTTATCTTTGTTGACGTTACAAATCTTTGTCAGCATGTTCTCCATAATTTTGTTGAAGGCTTCCACTGTGCCATTTGCATATGGATGATACGGTGTGCTCTTTTGATGATGGACTTCAAACTCTTCATTCATCGCATGGATGGTGTTTTTTATGAAGTGCGTGCCTTGGTCACTCATAAAAAATCTTGGGCACCCAAATATAGTGATTACGTGTTCAAATAAAAAGTGTGTTATTGTTTCTGTGCTGCAATATTTTAATGGTGCAGCTTCTACCCATCTTGTTAAATATTCCATCGCAGTGATAATGTATTGATCCCCTATTCTTTTTGCAGGTGGGTTGATTGGTCCCACAAAGTCTATTTCCCACTTGTCAAATTCTTGTAATGTTACTTGTGGTCATAATGGCATCTCATCCCTTCTGTTGGGTTTTCCTACCCTTTGACAGACATCACATCCTTGATGGTACTTCTTCAAGTCTCTGTGAATCGTTGGTCACCATAGTCATGAGTGCAATACCTTCTGCACGGTAGATTTACCTACATAATTCCCTCCTGCTATTCCCTCATGGGATTCTTCTAAGACTCTTGGTATTTCATGTTCTAACATGTATCTTCACAAGATGTTATCTATGCCCATCTTATATAAATGTCCTACAATTAGTTGATTGTCGGTCACATGGACTACCAGGTTTTTCTTCTGCATGGTGCTATATTCTTGCAGTGCAGTACTTGTACTCAAGTACTGAATGATATCTATGAAGTATTCATCAGCAATACGTATTGAGAATAGTTGTGCATCCAAAAAGTTGCCTTCGAGATTCGTAGGTTCTTCTCCATTTGTGACCCTTGATAGGTGGTCAGGTCCTGCATTCAATTTTCCTAGTTTAACTATTACTTCAAAGTCTAATTCTTCGAATAGGAGTAACCATCGACATATTATCCCCCCCAACATTGGCTTGTTGACTAGGTATTTTAGGGCTGAGTGATCTGTGAACATCTTAAAATGTTTTCCCAATAAGTAATGCCTGAACTTCTGCAGTGCATAGACCATGGATAGGCCTTCTCGTTCTGTCGTGTTATACTTGTGTTCTGATTCGGATAGATTTCTACTTTCAAATGCTATCAGGCGATCCAAGTCTCATGCTCATGGTTGTGCCAAGATATCTTCAAGTGCTATCATTGATGCATCTACATGCACGTGGAATGTCTTCTCCCAGTCTAGAAATACTAATATTGACGCGGTAGCCATCTTTTCCTTCAAGGTATAAAGACTATGTTGACACTCGTCGTTCCACTGAAACTTTGTATCCTTCCTTAACATTTTTTCCATCAGTGCAGTGATCTGAGCATATCCTTTGATGAATTTCATGTACTATCATGTGTGTCCTAAAGTCGCTCTTAGCTGACGGACTGTTTTTGGTGTTGGCAAGTTAACAATGACTGTTATCTTTTCCGGATCTACTAATAAACCTTGTTTTCATACTATATGACCTAATAGTATCCCAAACAGTGTTCCAAATATTCATTTATTTATATTCAGTGACATCTGGCACTGTCTACATCTTTCTAACATCATCCATAAAACTTCCACATGGTTTTTCAACAAACTATAGACTGTCTAATCATCAGGTATACTTACAGAAATTGATGGATGAATTCTTTAAATGTTGCAATGAACACTCTGGAGAATATTGCTGGTGCATTCTTTAGTCCAAACAGAATGAATGTGTACTGATAAGATCCCCATTATGTCGCAAATGTGGTCTTGTATGTTTCCTCCTGTGCCATCTTAATATGATGATAGCCTGAGAATCCATCCGTGAATGAGTAAGCTTCATGTCCTCCCACATTCTCTAACACTTCATCCATGAACAGTTGTTGGCACAGAGGTAGACCCAAGGTTCAATGCTCAAGAGTGCACCAACAAAGCCCTAACTATCGACCCTTTTGGCAACACCTACGAAGCAGATGAAGTCTCACTCGAGGTAGAGGCAAGGGTGGTTGCAAGACTCAGGTGTCTGCAACCTTAGTTGGGACACAGATCTGTGATTATATCCTTTATAGAGAACTTATCATCATTCATTCATCACTATTCACCCTTATTGTACTTTGCAGATAAGACAAAACATCGCAGTACTTTCTCAGATATAAGATATTTTAGTGCTTAGTAACAACAAAAAATATTAGATCCTATAGATCAGCACTAAGCATCCTCATGCACATCAGATATACTATTCATATACATCTAGTGAATCACAAATCATAAGAAAATCTATCTAATCATGGCATAGCACTTAAAAAGATAAGGAAAACACAACGAAGTAGCAACACAAAGCAAGACGCACAGGTTTACGTGGTTCACCCCCACCCTGGGGCTACGTCCACAAAGTCTTCTTCTTCTTTATTAGCTTTGGTCAATCTAATTATAGCACAGATCTCAACTTGTACTCCACATAGGATAGGAGATCTGCGTGCACCTCACTAGATCCTCCTTCCCCGAGTAGATCTAGCACAGAACCTTCTTACAATCCATGCACTCAACACTTACAACACTTACACTCAGCTCTGCAAGCCTCTTACAATAATGCACAGAGAATTTACATTTGATCACACAGATATAATTACTAGCACTAAGCCATTGGCTCTTCTTACATTGTCTAGCTACTTATTTATACTTTACAACATAGTCCTAAACATGGGTAAACCCATGGGATGACATCCATTTTCCCATTACATTAACCCAAAACCTTAAAAAGGGCCCCAAAAGTGGGCTGAGATCCCGTGATCTCTGCCTCGCCTGGTGTTCCATCTTTGATAGGGTGTCAATGTCCAAAAATGGTCAAATATGACCAAGTGTTCCTCAAAACTTGGTCAAGGGCCAACAGGCCCCCAACACTCACTTGTGACTCATCCTGAGTCACTTTGGTCTAATAAAATCCGCTTCGAATGTCTCGAGCTCGGCCCGAGTTACTTCGACCTGCTACAGTGAAATAACCTCTTGTTTAGTGAACTCTCGGATCACTGTGTCGTTTACTAGTCCTTCCATGCATTGTTCTGCGATGATGACAACTTGTTCAAGATCGGTTTCCTAGCTCTCAACTTTAGTGAACAGTTAGCATGATTTCTCTTGGATTGGTTGAATTCGTTGAGATACTTCCATCGTTTTACTTTGTAGCATGTGTACATGTTTTTGGGCTGTGCATTGATCTAGAAATCCCTTCATTCTCTCGACTAGGGTTAAGGCCTTTAGCTGGGCCTGTAGCATATCTGCATGTTGCTTTGCTTCTTGGATTTGTGCTTCTAATGTCTACAATTTTGGGTTCTCTGTGAGGTTCTCATAAGTCTGGGCACTTCTAGCGCTCAGTTGCTTACATTCCAAAGCCAAGGTTTTTAATTGTCCAACTGCGCTATGAGCAATTGCTTCCCTCAAATCTCTTACTTCTTGTGGAGTCTCGGGCACAGTATGAAGTTCCAGATTTGCAATGCGCTACTGAAGTTGTTGGATTACTTATTCAAGTTGTGCCACCTATTGTGGGACACATTCTTCAAATTTCACTTCAATGACCATCACAAAGCAAAGTGCTTTGTGAACTCTTTCATGTACTTCAAGTTGCTCTACTAGCAAATGGTCCTTGCTCTGTTGTAACTATGATTTTTCCTCCTCCCACTTCGCTTCCAGGGTAATATTTTCCTGTTATGACTTCCTCTATTGTATTCTAAGTGTTCTCTATACCTGTTCCAAAGCCTGGGTGGCTTGCGCTGTGTCTTCTTGATCTCGTCAAAGGCGAGCTTCGACTTTCTTGACGATCTGGCGTAATTGGGTGGGCTCATCAATTTTTCCTGTTGTTTCAATTGTCAGGGGTGCCATATAAACTTCTTTGTTGGACTGGAGTGCCTTCTGTACTTCTTGAATTTCACCCTTGATCTAGTTGAATACCTCCTCCTTCTTTGCTTCTTTCTTTTTTGTGATCTCTAGTGAGGCATCAGTCAATGCAGCGATCAAGAAATTGAATTCGTCATGTGTGAGGGTAGTCTTAAACTTTTTCTGGGTGGCCTTAGCTTTCTTTTGGGATGAGGGCTTTGGTGGGGTAATCTTCCTTTTCTTGGATGGATCCTCCTCCTCTCTAGGTGGAGTAACCTTGCCTTTGTTTTGCTCAACTTCTATGCCACCTAGTTCTTCACCATCACCTCCCTTCAGTGGTGAGATCGAAGTAGTCTTCATGGATGTGCTATGGATATATTGGACTTCCACATCCTTCTTAGTCTTGCACAGTCTAGGTGTATCTGACATAGCTTCAGGGATATCCACGTCGGACATCTCTATGGGGTCTACTAGAACAAGGAGGTTCATCGACCATTCTATGGTAATCTGCTCCAAATCTGCTTCTGTCAACTTATAGTACAACTGGAGTTGATGTTTGTGTTCATCCACGCATGCTATGATATAGTTGAAGTGGCATTCTGTACGAAATTTGATCAAAGTTCTAAACCTATGAAGTGTGGTTGGTGTGATGCGCGGTGTAGACTGGATTCCATTCTTCAATTGATTGTAATAAGCATGGAAGATGGCATTGGACTTCCATTGCTTGTTCATGTCACTGGAATACCATATTGTACAGAACTTCACAGCCAGTGGTTCGAAGGGTTCAATATCCAGAAAAATGGCACCTTATGGTAGCTTCCAAGTGATGAAAGAGATGAGTATGAGCAAACAACTAAAGTGGAACTCATACCCTTGGTCTTGCGCTTGTCTGTAGTCAAGCTCTAGATGATTTATAAGATACTTTTCCCAGTTCATTTGTAGTCCCTCCACACACTTCCCTGTGAGGTCAACTACAAATCTGGTCACCTACGTGGGTCTATTTTTGTGGACTAACTTCCCTGCGATCAGCTGGAAACTAAGGCACATTGTTGCATTCTCAATGGAGGATACCTTGTAACCTCACGTGCCCTTCTCTGGATCTCCATACATGTCTTTTATTCACTGGGTGAGAGTGTGATCTGCGGTCTTTCTAGGGTAAAACTCATGTGAGTCAGGGCCCTACATGCTTAGCCCTGTGTTCCTATTGACCAAAATCAGATCCACAGTGATGTGGTGGTCCAACCATAAGTATCCTCCATGGTAGCAGGACAACAACAATCTAACGCATGCATTTAGTTCTTGATGCCTCTCGAAATGAGGAATCTTCATTACATTGAGGAGGGTTGATTGCACGAGGTTATGGGTCCATTGTTGAGGGACAATATTTGGGTTCCTCCCCTTTTTGATAGTTAAGTACTTGTGCGGGGCTAGCATACTATAAACCTTGCGATCTCCAAGGTTAAAATCACTAAATTTCAGTGTTGTGAGCTTATCCTAGTCAACATGAACTACGCACACCCCTTTTGGGAGGTACGTAGTGACCACAACATAGTCAAAGTCTTTGGGTACAATGTCTTGATTCACTGTGCTACTTAGTGGTGGGATATACTTAAGCAAGATACTTGGGATCATCTTCACAGTGGCGAAGTCATTTTCGAGCTTAGATTATCTTTCCGAAGGCAGTCAGGATGTTCTTGCTTGAGCAGTGGAGGGGGAAGCTGGAAATGCTCCTGAGGATGATGGTTGTACACCTATAGACATTCCTCACTCTAACATGACTCTCTCAATAATTAACTCACTTATAACTTCTTCAACAATATTCTCAGCAGCACTGAGCTCGTCCGACATACAAACTTGGGTCAGCTAGCTCGGGTGCGAAAGGAAATCAGAGACTACAGTGAATATTATGGGAACAAGGAAATGATCTCAGGGTGAGTTAATCTCAAGTTTCATGCTCAAATTCTCACTTAGAAAAAAGTATTCTCGATGCGTGACACGATGGACTAAGTAGGGAAACTTAGTAATGGTTTGTTGGCAATGGTTATGATCCTTCATTAACTCTTGTTTGACCCATTATGGTGCTTTTCAATGGTTGGATGACGAACCTTATTTCTTTTCTTCCCATTTGAAGTGGAAGTCGAATGGATATATCAGCCCCAACAGCTATATTGCTTCATCATGGTGAAGTAATTTATGTCGTTGTTCTGATATCTCGATGAAGTTCCAATTCTGCAATTTTTCTTTCTGCAAAGTATCCTCTAGAACCTCTTGTAACCTTACAATATCAGCCCTTTTCTTTCTTAAATTTATATCCTTCTTCCCAGTGAGCTTTGTCTCAGTAATGCTTTTATCCTTATGATGCTTATCTTGTATGGTCTTAGTTACTTCACGTTGTTGAAAGTATTTCCTAGGGTTCCTTGATAATACTTCTTATGTATCAAAAATAGGTAACTCAATCTTTTGTAGAACCTCTAGTGTTCTCTTAGCCTCGACATCAGAGTTGCTAGTATTAAATATCTGTGATTTGTTCTTTTGTTCTTCAATTAAGTGTGCAATCCTTCTAGTCATAAAGTCTTTTAACTATTTCTTCTTCTATTCCAAAACTTCTTCTTCCTCTTTTTGTCCGGCTTGTTCTCTATCAATCCAAGGTTTTCTTATGAGCATGGTAAATAGGGCACTGTCTTCAACAAATTTAATAATCTCAAAGTCTTCCTCTGTTGAAGTTCCATTGATAGTCATAGGTATCTGAGTGAGCCTTCCACATAGGTTTACTAGCTTTCCTCTGAATAAACTTGTTCCTCCTAGGGAAGGGGTCAAGGCGGGCTTTCCTATAGCTTCCCAAGTTCTTTTTGGCATAATGTTCACTTGTGTTTCTTCATCAAGAATACAGTCAATGTCAAAGTCCCTTATTCTTGCTTCGACTTTCTCCTTTTCTTTGAAGATCTCTAATATCCTAACATGTCGGTGATCATTCAAGGTGTCTTTCACCTGTAGCAATATATTTTTCTTATTCCTTCTAAGTTTCTACTATTTATGGATCTTCCTTAGGGTTTTCTTCATTCAGATTCATTCCTTCAAGCTTAGCAATCATTCTAGGGAAATCCAACACTTCATGGTCCAAATCTTTGCAACAGAGACAACTAGGTCTTCCACCAGGGCATTCCTTAGCAAGATGTCCCAGTCTTCTGCAACTGTAACAGAGGGCTAACCCTCTCTTTCATTTAAATGTTCCCGAACTTCTTATGTACTGCGCACCAGGATCATGGTAGCTAGCCTGCACAAAACTATTTCTAGGATCCTGCATCCAATTGTTATTCCAGACATTCTTTCTATGCATAGGTATAACATATCTATCATTATACTTATCAAATCTATTCATATCAAACTTTCTTTCATTGATTAATGCCCTTGTTTTGAAGCTAGGACAAAATCTATCAAGCATACCTAGATCCATGCTTTAGAAACAAAAAATTTCACTTATCTTACTTCTACAGAGCACAAAGATTTCAGATCCAAAAAAAATTGACTATTCTTACCTTTATTAGAGCACAGAGCTTACAGATCTTACCTCTTTTCTACAGATCTGACTTCTTTCTTTCAGAAATTTCCACTTTTACTTTTCTTAGAGAACAAAGCATTCAAATATCGCTTCTTTTCTTTGGGTTTGATATTCCTCTCTTCAGATCTGACCTTATTCCTAGAACAAATCTTCATAGGTCGAGTAAAAAGTTGTGCACTAGGGCAACAGATCTCCACACAGAGCTTTATTTTGCACAAATTTTCTTCTTCCACAGTTCTCAGCAATCACAATTGCAGGTCCTGGCAATGGAACCATTTGTTGGCACAAGGGTAGACCCAGGGTTCAATGCTCATGGGCGCACCAACAAAGCCCTAACTACCGGCCCTTTCGGAAACACCTATGAAGAAGATGAAGTCTCACCCAAGGTAGAGGCAGGGGTGGTTGCAAGACTCAGGTGTCTGCAACCTTATCTGGGACACACATCTATGATCATATCCTTTATAGATCACTTAGCATCATTCATTCATCACTATTCACCCTTATTGTACTTCACAGATAAGACAGAACGTTGTAGTACTTGCTCAGATATAAGATATTTCAGCTCTTAGTAATAGCAAAACATATTAGATCATGTAGATCAGCACTAAGCATCCTCATACACATCAGATATACTATTCATATACATCTAGTGAATCAAAAAGCATAAGCAAATCTATCTAATCATGGCATAGCACTTAACAAGATAAGGAAAACACAAGGAAGCAGTAGGACACATAGGTTTACATGGTTCACCCCCACCCTAGGGCTACGTCCACAAAGTCTTCTTCTTCTTTATTAGATTTGGTCAATCTAATTACAGCACAGAGCTCAACTTGTACTCTGCATAGGATAGGAGATCTGTGTGCACCTCGCCAGATCCTCCTTCCCCGAGTAGATCTAGCACAGAGCCTTCTTACAATCCGTGCACTCAACACTTACAACACTTGCACTCAACTCTGCAAGCCTCTTACAATCATGCACAGAGCATTTACATTCGATCACACAAATCTAATTACTAGCACTAAGCCATTGGCTCTTCTTACATTGCCTAGATACTTATTTATACTTTACAACAGAGGCCTAAACATGGGTAAACCCATGGGCCAACATCCCTTTTCCCATTACATTAACCCAAAACCCTAAAAAGGGATCCAAAAGTGGGTCGAGATCCCGTGATCTCTGCTTCGCCTGACGCTCCATCTTTGACAGGGTGTCGATGTCCAAAAATGGTCAAATATGACCAAGTGTTCCTCAAAACTTGTTCAAGAGCCAACAATGGTGTAGGGAATGGATCATGTATGCATGCATCATTCAACTTCCTCAAGTCAATGCATATCCTAATCCCTCCTTATTTCTTTTCCTGTACTACCATTGGACTTGTCCATTCTGACTTCTCAATTAGTTCAATGATGTCGGCTTCAAGCATCCGGTCGATCTTATCTTTGACTTTTTGTTTATATATTGGGTTCAATATGTAGGGTCATTGTCTAATAGGTATTGCATCAGGTCTGAGTGGTATCTTCATTTCTCCTAGCTCTCCATATATACCCTTCATCTCTATGAATTTTGTGGGAAAGAGGTCACTCTATTCGCGCAACAAATCTATGATGCTTTCTACTATTTGTTCATCCTAGTAATCTCCAATGCTGGCCATTTTGGGTTGCTCAGTTGTCCCGATGTTAGATTTATTTATCTTGATCAGAGCGGAAATGAATTCTAATTCTATGGGTGGTCCTTCCATGTCTCTCTCACCTTCTACTTATTCAATCTGAATATCACACAGATCATCTTTATTCAGTGCTTCCTCCTGTACATGGTAACATTCCAACATGTCCTTGACTGTTTGTTTGTTCCGTTGTTGTTATTATGTGATCAATTGTACTTATTGTTCTTTAATGAATATTACTCCCCTGATCCATTTAAGGGATGCATCTATGTTTGGGATCTCATGATCAAATGAGAAAGTGATTGAAAATTTTTGTTACAATGTCGTCCAGGTTGTAGTTCCCTTGCGCAATTCCTGGTCTGTATACCAATTCGTTGGTATTCCCTCTAGGGTGTCTATGAAGTAATGAGTTCATTCCTCTAGGGGTGTCATTTTCCATAGTTTTCTTCACTTCTCCAAGTATTTCACTGGTTTCCCTTGTCCTTCATACTTCTGTTGTTTGTTTTTTTCCTGTTCTGCGTTGAACCTTATGCGTAGTAACCACTTACATTGGTACCAATATGTGATTGTCTCCTTGTGTGCACCCCACCATCTTGTGGGTGTGGCCTTAAGTGCTAAGTCAAGTGCTAACACTCTCTAGTTCTCTAACACTGTGCCTTCGTATTGTCTCAAGAATTTTTCAAAATCGTTCAGTCTGTGGAAACTGGGTGGTTCCCTGATTTTTGTGCCTACCCATCTTACTACGTGGTCTATTCTTGCACATCTTCATGTGGATAATTCATGTAGCCTCTGCTTTCAGTTCTCTAACCTGATGTATGAGCTTGTTTGACATGAAGTAATGCTCCAACAATTGAGTACCCCATCTGTAGTTGGTTTTATGTTATCCTCATCGCGCGTAGTTGTTCTGTACAACTAGTTGATTTCCTCTAAGTCTAGGCAAGTAGGTTCTACAAACCTCTCCCCTTATGATGGGTTTAATGGTGCGATGACCCTACATTATCCGAACTCAAATTTCATTTTCTTGGTTTTCAAATTGATTATGGCATGGTTGTCAAACACCCAATCTAGACCAAGTAACGCTAGATACGATGTTGTGTCGTCCACTATTTCAATGACTTCAAAGTCTTCTTTAGTGTGTACTCCATCAAGATCTGCTATCACTCCTTTCATTCTATCGATTGGTGGGACTCTATGTTGGTTTGCTAGTTTCAATTGAACAAGTGAGTATCCTAATTTTGGCTCTCCCATGCATTGCCATGTCTTCTTTGGTAATACATTCACTTACGATCCTAGATCTAGTATTATGTCTCCCATATTGAAATCCCCAATGTTAGCATTCAGTCTAAATTCCCTACTTGTTCTTCTTCTTGTGTGTAGGTTATTAACTATTTTTGGTTCTAGATTTTCTTTTGCCTCCCTGCTACATTTTTCTAGTATGTTTTGCAATATTTTCAAAGATGAGAGATCACTTAATACCTTTACACATGATTGCAAAAATCCCTTTGATTGTACTTACTTGTCTCAGGGGTTGCATTGTTCATATGATCCAATGGTGGAGGTATCTTGTATTCTGGTGCTTCCTTGTCTTGTTGTGCAGTTGAAGTCGACGGCATGTCCTCCTTCTGAAATTATTGTCTAACTTGCTTGAATATGTCCTTCTCCTTCTGTGCGTCGAACTACTTTTTTGGTTCGATGTTCTTCTTCACCCACTGATTTTGTTCTGGTTCCTGTCAAACTATGTCAATGCCTATTTTAGCTCCTCCATGGGTGACTATGTTGATGTTTCATACTTCATCCCTTGCTTTGAATGAGATCCATTGAACATTCTGGTTGTTCTGATTCCTCTTTTCCTGAATCTTTACTAGTAAATTCGGGAATTCCTTTGTATCATGGTCTGATGCGCGACAATACATACAAGTTGTTGGTGGTAGTGGTCATTCCCATGCATAATGTCCTTGTTGTTGAAAATTTTGACATGTGATTGGTCCTCTACCTCATTTGAAACCTCCTCTAGCTCATCCTCCTCCTCTATAGCATGATTGGTCACCTCTTGACGCGTTATACTAAGGCACATGATTATATTGTGCATTATTGTATTGAGGTTGTGCCAGGTTGTACTGTGACTGTGTGTTATTGTACAGTTGTTGTGTAGTATTATACTGTTGTTGTGCATTGTTGTATGGAGCTAGGACTGGATTGAACTATGGCATTTCTTGCCCAGTCATCATCCCGGCTTGTACTCTATATGCATCTGATGTCCTTTCTCACATTAGCTCCATAGTTTTTCAATCTTTATCGTTGTGGCCCACTGACTTACAAAAGGTGCAATATGAACTCTTTGGGACTGTCTGCTATTTTTGCATTATCGTGCAGTGATAAGGGTCATGACCCATTGTTTTTCATATTTCACACCATAGTCCTCTCGGTGGTAATGGATTTGGCATACCTTCTTCCATATACTTCATGAATGTTGGGAATTCGTTCTTGTGGTGTCCTTTTGTCCTACATGTGGTACACCAAATGGCATCTCGTTTGTCCTTGTTCTTATTCTGGTTCAGTTGAAATGTTATATTCTTCAAATCCTCCTTCAATTCTTTAATAGTTAGGTTTTTCTATTCGTACTGGTTCTCTTCAAGTTGCAATGCTGCCTGCAAAGCCTCTGCCTATGTCTGAAATTTTTGTTGTCATAAAGGGCATTTTAAGTGCGGGAGTAGTGACTTGAAAAACAAGTGTCGATGTTGCATATCAGTCATGAGGTATTTTAACTTTCCCTTCAGTCACTTGAATCTCTGATCGATCTCCCATACAACCTCTCCTAGTTTTTGTCTTATTTCGATCATCTCATTCATGTACTAATCCTCTGAGCTCAGCTTCTGGAACTCATTTATTAATAACTTCTTAATGTTGGTCAGTGTCCTTGTCGTCCCTAAGGCACTGTTTGTGTATAGAATCATGTACCATTCTAGCACATGGTCTCTTAGCATAATATCTAGCTGCGCGAGTTTGGTATATTCATCAGTGATCTGTTTTGCTTACCAGATCTTTGCACAAATGAACAAATGCTTTTCAGGGTCTTCTGTTGCTTCTCCCCAAAATTTTGGTAACCTAATGGTAGGATCATGTCTTTCCATTCTGAATATTGAACTACTACCTCCTCCACGTGGTGTAGATACGTGAATATTGTTTCCTAGACTGGAACCTCCAGTTGTTGCTTCTTCTATAGATGTACTTCCTACTGTCGAACTTCCTCCAAACTTCAGTTGTCTAAACAGAAGTGTTCTCTTTGGTATATTAGTCGCACATGGGTTTATGGGTTCCACACTGACATTAATATGGATAGGATGGATTCCTTCTCCTCCCACTCTTGGACCTCTTGTCTTCCTTTCCTATGTTGCGCACAGGATTTCCTCAATTTTCTCCACATCCCAGAGATCCTCTACCTCTTCCTCATCACTCACCAAGCCTTCCCTCGTGGCTACGGCTCTCTTCTTGGTATTCATATTGTATTGGTAGGGTACTCTATTATGTTTCCTTCCCATTGATGCCAAGATCCACTTGATCTCATCAACATTCACCGTGATTGGGTCCAAGGGTTCCTCCTCTTTATTTCCCTTATCCTTACCTTCTTCCATTCCTCCTCTCTTTGTCAGTTCTTCCCCCCTTTCCCCATGCATGAAGGGAAGTTTAACTGTCTGATTCCAATGTCATTACACCTTTGTTATATAGCAGTATCTTAATAGAAGTACACAGTGATCGAATGTACCTTCCTTGAGGTCCACGTAGAAATTCATGCTCCATTGCATTGTATGACTTCGTTGTGTCAACTGCAAACTCTGTTATGAAGCCTGCCACAATACTGTCAAGCCAAAATTCTACTGTGTGGGTGAATTTGTTGTTCACCTATTGTAAATGCTCAATTTGTACTTGGGTCCACTCTAGCTATCGAAACTAGTTCCTTCCATGGTTATCCTTCAACCTTAGTATCCATTCTTGTAATAGATGTGGAAAATCACTCAAAAATACTTTGTGTAAATCAATAAACACATATTCGTCCAGATATTGTTGGGATGTTATTCTAGGGTTTCTATTGTCTTTCTGTGCAAACTCTAGCTCTTTGGTTCTCAACCAGCTTTTGATTTATGCTTTCATAGGGTTCCATAGTCTCAAAATTCCCTTCTAATGGCTCATTCCTCTCTTCTTTTCTTTTCTCATTCCTCACTCAACCTATCTCAGCTACTCAATCCACCTTTGTTCCTACCAATGGAAACAAAACCATTTGTTGGTTACTCTCCTCTATTCTACTCTGAGCTTCTTATTGACCCAAGGTTCATGTCTTTCAAGTTTCCAATAAAGCCTCTAAAACTATCGCACCTCCTAGTAAACCAGAAGGAAACACAACACACAGAATGTGTTGCGCAGTCTCACCCGAGATAGCTTTAATGGGTGGCTGTAAGACTTAGGTGTTTACAGCCTAGGATTGAGTATGAGATATGAGATCTATATTCAGAGCCATTTACTATAACTTTTGATTATAACCTACTATTATTTGTGATTGTGCATTGGCTTCAACAACTTATTTCCTTAATAATGCAACCATATTTCATATCAATATAATAACCCATTCATTCATTAAGCATAATATTTAACTACTGAAAAGAGGATAAAGATATGCATGCATTCATCACATTACATATATATTACCATGGTTCACCCCCTCCTAGGCTGTGTACACAAATATTTGGCTCTCGGCTCTTTTATTATAGTAGTTCTGCATCTACAGTGTCACACGCTTACAATTATCCTCAGATGGGTAAGATCTATATGAGGTGAACTAGATCGCACCAAGCTCCTCAACCTGTGATATGATCCTCAAGATCTTCCTTCTCTCCTCTCCTCTAGCTCAACATCTTACAAAATAGTTCATACCAAAACATTACATATCACATCAACTCATATCTATGATAATGCAAATCCAACTACTAACTAAATTGGAACAACTAAAAAATCCCTCAAAAAATACAAAAATCTTCCACAATACCTTAGTATCAGTATTTATACATTTTTGGCTCTTCAACCATTACAATTCGTTACCAAAACCCTAACCCTATTGATGTTAGGTCTTCTTCCCATGTGTGTTTTTTTTTCCTCCATCCTGTTATTTCTTTCCTTGTGCATGCTTTCTTGCATCCGTGCATGTTGTGTTTCCTTCGAGCTGTTGCTTTACTTTTAGCACACTTTCTTTCCCCACGATCATCATTCTTTCCACTTTGTCCTATTTCCAATAGGCAACGGAACTATTTTTTGGTTACTCTCCTCTATTCTACTCTAAGCTTCTTATTGACCCAGGGTTCATGTCTTTCGAGTTTCCAACAAAGCCTATAAAACTATTGGCCCTCCTGGTAAACCAGAAGGTAGAACAACACACAGAATGTGTTGTGCAGTCTCACCCAAGATAGATTTAATGGGTGGTTGTAAGACTCATCTATTTACAACCTAGGATTGAGTATGAGATATGAAATTTGTATTCACATCCATTTACTATAACTTGTGATTGTAACCTATTGTTATTCACGACTGTCCATTACCTTCAGAAACTTATTTCCTTAATAACATAACCATATTTCATAGAAATATAATAACCCATTCATTCATTAAGAAAAATATTTAACTACTGAAAAGAGGATAAAGATATGCATGCATTCATCAAATTATAGAGATATTACCTTGGTTCACCCCCTCCTGGGCTATGTCCACAAATATTTGTCTCTCGGCTCTTTTATTATGGTAGTTCTGCATCTACAATGTTGCATGCTTATAATTCTCCTTTGTTGGGTAAGATCTATATGAGGCGAACTATACTGCACCAAGATCCTCAACTTGCAATATAATCCTCAAGATCTATCTTCTCTCCTCTCCTTTAGCTCAACATATTACAAAATACTTCATACCAAAACATTACATATCGCATCAACTCATATCTACGATAATGCAAAGACAACTACTAACTAAATCAGAACAACTACAAAGTCCCTCAAAAAATATAGAACTCTTCCACAATACCTTAGTATCAATATTTATACATATTTGGCTCTTCACCCATTACAATTTGTTACCAAAACCCTAACCCTACCGACATTAGGTCTTCTTCCCATGTGCGCATGTTGTTCCTCCATCCCGATGTCACTTTCCTTGTGCATGCTTTCTTGCATGCACACATGTTGTGTTTCCTTCTAGTTGTTGCTTTACTTTCTGCATGCTTTCTTTCCCCACAACCATCCTTCTTTCCACTTCGGCCTGCTTCCAACAACTTATATAGGATAATCCCTCTAGGAACACTAGGTTCAACTCTTGTGATCTATGCTAATGTCCTCATGTTCTCTCCACAAGGGACATGTCCTCATGTTCTCTCCACAAGGGACACATCCTCATGTTCTCTCCACAAAGGACATTAGGATATAATCCCAAACCCACTTATCCCTTCTTGGATAAGTATCCCACTTATCCCTTGTCAGATAAGTGTGCTCATAGATCATCTCAACTCAGTCAAATAGGAGTACAATCTGAAGAATGTTTGTCACACATGGCACTCCCATGTGGACGTCTAGAGGATACTCCCTCTAGAAAAACTAGGGTCAACTCCCCATAGTGTTTGACATCAAGGTAAACTCCCTTAAAATTTTCTCATGTGATCTCCACAAGCGACATTAGGATATAATCCCAAACCCACTTATCCCTTCTCAAATAAGTGTCTCACTTATCCCTTCTCAAATAAGTGTCCTCATAGATCAAATCAACTCAGTCACAGAGGAGTATGATCTAGATAATGTGTCAGGAAGTTGCAGATATCAACACTCTCTCTCTTCGAGGGAGGCATTATCTACCACACCAAGTATGTCATGGAAGTACTTGAACTTCATCTTGGTTTGGTAAGAACATCAACAACCTGCTCATCTGTAGGAAAGTACTGCACCAGTACTGCCTTCCTTTGCACCATGTATCGAATGTAATGGTACTTGATCTCAATGTGTTTCAATTTGTCATGAAACATTGTATTCTCTAATATCTTCACACAACTTTACTTATCATAATGAATAATGGTGGAATCCAGCACATTTCCAAATAAATATGCAAGGAACTTGTGAAGCCACACTGCTTCACGGACTGCCACACTCAATGCAATGTACTCTGCTTCTGCAATGCTCAAATCCATAGAAGTTTGTTTCCTGGTAGACCAGGAAATGATGTCATATCCCAAAGTGAAGCAACACTCAAAGGTTCTCTTCCTATCCACTACGCTCCCTACCCAATCACAATAAGTATATCCTTGCAATCTCATGTCAATATTGGAATTATATCTCATACCATGTCCAATTGTGCCTTGCAGGTATCTCAACACATGCTTCGTAACAATCCAGTGTGTTTATCTTGGTTGACTCATAAAATGACGAAGTGCACTCACTTCATATAAAATATTTGGTCTAGTTTTAACCAGATACATCAATGATCCAATAAGTTTTCTGTACAGGGTCAAATCAATCTCGTCGAAATCAAAAGAAGAAACACTTAGTTTCTTCAGATTCATCACCATTGGTGTATCCATGGGCTTACATTTCATCATCCCAAACTTTTTCAATATTTCAAATGTGTACTTCCCCTGACTCAGGAAGATCTCATTAGTTCTTTACCACACCTCTAGTCCTAAGAAGTATTGCATCATACCAAGGTCCTTCATCTCAAACTTAGAGACAAACACATACTTGCATTCAAAAATAAGGCGCTATGTACCGGTGAGGAATAAATTATCAATGTAGAGGACAAAAATCAAGGACTCACCATTACCAATATTTTAGTATAGGTTGGGATCAAAAACACTTTTGTTGAATCCCAAATTCATAAGGTATCCATCAATCCTCACATACGAAGCTCGAGGTTCATTATTGAGTCCATACAAGGTATTCTTCAACCTGCACATATGAGCCTCCTTCTCATGTATCATGAAACCATATGGTTACTCGATGTATACTTCTTCCTCGATATCTCCATTGAGAAAGGTTGAATTCACATCCATCTAATGTAGTATTCAATCCATGGATATTGCAAAGGAAATAATCATCCAAATATAAGTTTATCGAGCAATAAACAAAAACGTATCCTCATAATCTATTCCCTCCACCTGAGATAATCCTCTAGCAACAATTATCATTTTGTGCTTCTTGATGCTCCTATTGGTTGTGTGCTCGATCTTATAGATCCACTTTGAAGTCACTAAAAACTTCCCTTCAGGTCTTGGAACAATATCCCACACATCATTCTTCATTATGGATTGATACTCCTCCATCATGAAATATATCCATAGTAGATGAATAGTTTCCTCCTCATAATAGAAAGGCTCATAATCAATGATTGTGGCTCATAGCTGCGACATAGCACAGATATATTTGAGGTATCTTACTCTCTCAGAAGGTAATACGAGGATCTACATGTCCTTCTTCCACCTACAGGTTCTGGTGAGCCCATGCAGGTCTCTTCTGACCTACTAAAATATCTATGGGAACATTAACTAGAGCTACAGGATCAATGGGATCAATTTGAGAAATATGCTCATTTGTCTCCCTCTGAACTACTGGAAGGTTAGGGGGAGAAGGAAAAATATCTCCATGTTTCTCACTATCAATATCCATGTGAGATCCTATAGATCTTGTGAAGGCTACCTCCTCCTCAAAGGTAACATTTCTTCTCACCTCAATCTATCTTTGACCATGGATGTAGATCTGATATTCCTTCGAAGACTTATTGTACCCCACAAATGTACCATTTATGTATGAAGGGTCTAGCTTGGTCCTTTTCTCCTTGGGTACATGAATGTATACTAGACACCCAAATATCCTAAAGTTTCAAACCTCAAGCTTCACTCATTAACTGTGTCCATATTGGAAATCTTGTGGTTCCCTCATGGAACATATGTCTAAGACATATCGAGGTTCCCTCATGGAACCAATGTCTTATCTAATACACATCGAGGTTTCCTCATGGAGAAAATGTCCCCCGAGACATATCAAGGTTTCCTCCTGAAACGAATGTCTTGGTTCCTTCATCTAACCATATGTAGCACGTTAGTATGAAGTCCACATCCCCCCCTACTAGTCCACACAAGAACCTCTGGGAAGAATGTATCACACTATTGCATCAACCATATATTTTTAGCAACTCGCATATTTATGGATACCTTGCCCTTGCTTCCTTATGCAATGAAGTGTAACCAAACTCATCCTTTATCTTGACGTTGGCACCATTGGAGACTAAAACTTGGGAAATATTAACCTGCCCTTTGCTCACAGCATAATGCAAAGTTGTGTGCTCACCATAGTCTACCACATAAACATTTGCACCTGTCTGCAGTAATTCTTGCACAAAATTAGCATGTCCACTTTGTTTTTCTGACTATGCAATTGAAAATATGAATCATTATTCTACAGTGCTAATATTCTATGACTCAAAATCTTAGTTATTGGATTTTAAACGATAACTGTTATCGTCTTGAAATCATCAATTTTTTGTTAAGAACTGTTGTGGAATGATTAAATGTCTAAAACTGGATCTCCAATGATAACTACCTATGCATCAAATTTATGTTCAAATTCCCATGGTATCTATGGGTTGTATGGAGATGTATTTGGAATAATTTAATTATTTTAAAATAACTACTTGTTCACTCCTAAGTTGCAGCGATTTGTCGCCTTCATTAGATAGAACTTCAGTTAGGATTATCGGTGATCAAACTCAACCAATCATTATCTAACTTCTTGGCATAGACTGACCCTTGTGGTTATTCAGATGATAAGTAATTGGATTTTGGTAGATCCCCATAATTGTAGAACATTGAAATTGAACTATAGCCTAGATGAATGAAACAAAGAACTGGAGCTGCAATTGTGGAGTGTTTTTTTTTCTGACAATTTTAAATACATGATGTTCATTGGACTTCGCTCCCACCAAACTTGGTGTTCATCTTCCAAATAGGCCTCTACCTATCGACCTATACCATTTTAGAAATCTAGATTCCATTCAAACATAATCCCATCCATCAAAATCTATTATCTCACCCCACTTGAGATAGTAATATAGGATTATAAAGTATGGATTCTGAGCACCCAATTGGCCAATGAAAAATCCCTCCCAGTTTCGGGTACAAAATATTAGATTCAAAAGTAAAGTCCAATTGGTTTCTAATTGTAGATTTTATGACATGGGGTGCATGTAGCTTGAACCCACCATCAATAATTATTTTGGTGGAACAATCAACACTATCTGATCCATCCCAATTGTTGAATAGATGTGTAATGTCAAATTAATCTCTGCAGTCCGATATTTGTATCTGATGTTGAGGGTTGTAAGTTACCCACTAGGAAATATGGAATCTGCTATGGGCCCTCCCATGAGGGATTCAAGCCCAGTCCCGCTCTAATAACATATTTATTTTTCTATATGTGATGATATATGATCAATATTTCATTACAATGATGAGTGTTCCATATATAGAGAACATACGGTGACCATCCATGAAAGGATGCATCCCTTGGATAATAAATAACTATTTATTATTATTATTACTTTATATATATATATATATATAATTTAATAATTAATAATTATATTATTAATTATTAATCTAGAATAATGTCTTCCCAATGTTTTCCAAACATCAACATGCCTTTGTCGGAGTCCTTGTTATCTGTATTTTGGTCATTGTGCTCCTATGGCTCCGGCTATGTATTGGAATCCTTTTTGTTTTCATTTCCATACTTCCCTTGATCTTGTATATTGGTAGGATCTGTATTTTTAGTTTGTTCTGAAGGGTCTCACTAGAATTTGTGAGGAATTACCAAGGGAGTATTTTCTGGAGGGTTATTTTATTTTTGAGGTGACCCTTTTCCATCATTGATTTCTTTTTTCTTCTCTTCCACCTGGACATTTTGTGGGAAAACTTTTCCATGCTTCCTCATTAGATTTTTCTGAGGAGTATGTAATTTCCAATGGTATTATACTTGGTTATGCATCGACTGAATTGCATGCATGAAGAGTATTGACTAACCCCTAGATATTTGTTCTTATTCCTCCTTTGACATGTTTCAACTGACCCTCTCCCAGTGGGGTGAAGTAGGAGATATTTTCTTCCAATGTAATAGTATTTTGGGTGGTTCCAATCTGTATTGTATGATAAATCTCTTCTGAACCCTAGGTTGATGCACTTTCTAGATGGTGATAGTGAATTGGAGAGTCTGGAATTATTTCCTTTGATTATATTTGTCATCAACCTTTATTGTCTTTCTTTTTGTGTGTTGTTGTCTTCTTTGCTATTATTTTTTCTTCGACAACTAGAGTAGGTTTGGGTGGTGGTGATTCTCTTGTGAGGTCAATTGTTCCTATTCTCATTCGATGCTTCTTTGAATTGGTAATTTTACTAGGGTCAGGTCAAATTCTCTTCGACTGACATGATGAAATTGGGATCGACCAATCTGTGTTGTGTTCTTACTCACCCTCCATCATTTTCTTCTTTTGTCCTCTTGTTTTGATATGATTTTCTAAAGTTTCTCTATTTTTCTTAGCTTTGGTATGCACATTAATATTTCCATAGCCTCTTTGAATTGTGGCCCTATGCTTGAATTTAAAATATTCTGAGTAGTTTTTTAGTCGTTTTCTATCTGGCAGGCCCTTTTATTTATTTCATTTGTGAAGACGAATGTTTTTTACCTTATCATGGGGTCATTAAAATCAAGGGTCGTGTTTGATTTAAATGTTTCCTTCCAAAAAATATCTACATATTTTGGAAGTGTATTGGGTTAAATTTCTTTATTACCCTTAGATTATTTTTCTTTCTATCTTTTCTTGGTCAATGATTTCTTTGTTTATGTGCCTGATCATTGTCAAGATCAGCTACAAATGGGACTATGTACAAGGCCAATTCTCTTTCTTCTTCCTGATTTCCATCCATAATAGGTGTCAAAATGGATTGATTATCACTTAATACCTCTGGTGGTATCAGGGTTTGGAACCCCAATTGTTGGTCAATCTCTTGGAATATTTGATATTTTGTTGGTTTTTATTCCAATTCTTCAAGGGTCGAGCCTCCAAAATATCCACACCAAAGCATGGTGGTGTCCAATATTAGTTGAATATGAGAACTTGGTTTAATGCCCTTCAAAATTTATACTTGACTCTCCACTTATGCGATACATTCTTCAAATGGCTTACCCAGTATTTGAACATGATGTTGGCTGAGATGGATTCAGATGATCTGACTTCTCCTGATGCAAAATCCCCGAATTTATTCATAGTCGAGGTATTTCATGAATTAAATGTATGTTCTTTGACTGGGTAGACTTGGTTCATGGAAATCCAAATTAGAATTGATGGTAATTTGATTGCATGATCATTTTCTTGGCAATATTTGCATTTTTTCTTGATGAATGCATCTAGGTGATCTTCCTAGTTGAATTGTGCCCCCATCTGGAAGATTTAGCCAATAGTTTATAACATTGTAAGATTCATGTATGAAGCTCAACCCACAGTTGTCAGGAACATAAAAACTATACTACATGTACATTTTGCATGGAGGCTTGTGATGTTTTTTATCAACAACCCTTCTGAGTTATTTTTTGATGTTCCTCCAGTGAGAGTCTAAATCCAGTCATTAGGATTCAAATGTTTGGTAACTAGAGTGTGCCCATGCAAAATTCCATTGATTATGTGGATCATTTATCCTGTGATCCCAACTAGGAAATCTAGTTGGAGATGGCCATTTTGGTACCGACTGACAAGGAATTTTTCATCTTCTTCCTTCCACCCATCGAAGTCTCCAACTTGAGGTGTTCCCAAGAAGTGTCAGATACCTGTTGCCTCAAGAAAGTTTGTATATTCTTTCTAAGAACAATACTCCATCCCCCATGTTATGAAAAAATTCTAATGTCATTACCATTGAATCTCTTATATTCGAGCGTTGTGGATGTTTTCCATGTGTTCTTGTAGTTCAGTTTCACTAGTTTTGTCAAATTTTGACTTTGTCCTCAGTTTGACCAATGAATATCCAACCACTACTCTCATTCTTAGCATTTGTGTGATTTCTTGGAGGTTGTATTGATCTTTCTATAGCTTGGGGATCAAATGCACAATTGGGAATTCTATAGATTGATTGTGTGGGTTCTCGAGTGTAAAAAAAGTGAGGTGAAGTCGTATGCCTTATCCAAATTTATAGGTGGGAGATGGAGTGAGGACTTTAATTCTACCGTCGGGGATATTAATTTTTTTTTCTGGATAGTGGTGTTGAAATTAATCATTTACTCATGTGAGGGGACTTCTGTGTCAATGTTGGCCAGTAGTCAAACCTCTCCCATCAATCATTTTCGCATTCATGTGTCTTAGATGCATCAACCCTATCGATTTTTGTTTCTTGGGGTATGAGCTCGACTTGAAAAATATTTTCTTGTGCCACCTGGTTGGGCGATTCTTTTAGACAGTCGAGGACCTACAGTTGAAGTGTTTGACCATGTTGATTCTTGATTTTCTATCAATTCGATGAATGCTTGGCCTTTTGAATACATACTTGATTTGTTGAGGATATTCTTGTTTTCTTGAAGTGTTGTTTGCATGCTTGCTTGTTTTATATTTTCCCCACTCACTTGATATTTGGAATTCACATTTATGAGTTTTTTGTTCTGTTGAATGATGTTTTTATCTTTCAATCAATTGTCTGGTATCTTGCATGTTACATGCAAAGTCACTTCCACAAAGATTATGGGTCGAAGCACTTAATTGTGAAACCTACATCCAAAAAAGATCTCCCCATTTATCTATCAAGGATAAGAACCCCTACGAGGCTTGGAGCGGCCTCAAACTAGAAGTGACCCACTTTTGTATTTTCATTTCACGTGTATGGGCCCAGATTCCCTCTAAAAAGAGGAAGCCACTTGATCAACAGAGCACAGAGTTTATCTTTGTTGGATACCCCAATAGTGTGAAGGGATATAGACTTATTGATCTTTCTACGGGTCAGATTATCATTGCGTGTAGTGTCCGATTCGAGTAAAGTGTCTCGCATGTACTTAAACAGCCGCATACAGACACCTTTATCCTTCCACCTGTCTGAGATGATGAGCATGCAGATGCCAAATCTTGTTCATATGAGAGTTATGATTCATAGCATTCAGATGATCCAGATACAAAGTCAGTATAGTCAGATGTAGATTCAATGCATGTAGATGGATATGTAGAGCTAGAGCTAAGGCCCAGGTGGGCTTAGACTACTCTTCAGGATGCAGGGGATATTGTTGGGGATCCAGCTGATAATAGGAGGACTCGATCTGATTTCAAGGAGCCTCCTCTTGCACTCACTGCCACTGAAACATTGCCACCCAGACATATTTTCTTGGTTCAGTATTCAGATCCACAGTCTTATGGCGAGGCTACTGGAAATCCCTTTTGGGAATCTTCCATGGAGTAGGAGTACAACTCCCTCCTCGAGAACCATACTTGGGATATGGTTCCCCTTCCTTTAGGAAGGAAACTTGTCAGGTGCAGATGGGCCTATAGAACCAAGAGTGCAACAGATGGACATATTATCAGATACAAAGCCAGGATTGTTGCCAAAGGATTTCAGTAGGTGCACAACATTGACTATGATGAGGCCTTTTCTCCAGTAGAGACTATGGATTCCATACGTTTGGCACTTTCCATTACAGCAACCAATGGATGGGAATTCCATCATATGGATGTGAAGAATGCATTTCTTCACATTTATCTCTCTGAGGATATATATATGGAGCAGCCTTGAGGATTTATGCAGGATTCATCTTTGGTCTGTCGATTGAAAAAGTCTCTTTATGGCCCCAAGTAGGCTCTGAGGGCATGGTATGCCAAGATGGAATCCTACCTGTTGTCATAGAAATTTGTACATTGTAAATCATACCTGAATGTCTACATGCTCAGGACAGTTGAATCAATTCTACTCTTAGTTTTGTATGTTGATGATTTTTTGATCACCGGTTTCTCAACTTTAGCGATTGTTGCAGTCAAGAGGATTCTACATGATAGGTTCTTGATGACAGACATGGGTCTGCTACATTTCTTCCTTGGACCTGAGATCAGCCAGGATGCATCAGCCATAAAACTATCTCAATCTAAGTATGCACAATATCTTTTGGCATAGGGGCAGACTGAGGGTTCAACGCTTCAACAACGCACCAACAAAACCCTAACTACCGGCCCTTTCACCAACACCTATGAAGCAGATGAAGTCTCACCTGAGATAGAGGCAGGGCTGGTTGCAGGACTCAATTTTCCGTAACCTAGTTGGAAGACATATTTGTGATCACACCACTCTAACAAAGCACTTAGCAGTTAACATTCATTAGTATTTAACCTTTATTGAAATTGCATATCCAAACCCTAACTACATAGTAGTGCAGTATTCGAAAATATCTAACACATTCAAGAACTTAGCATGGAGAGATAGATCAGATCTAACATTCATTCACATCATTTAAGCACTAAGCTATCATACCATATTCAGCTAAACTTTCATTACTGTGCTTAAGCTTAAATTACATACACAATATAATAACCAGAATGCACAAAGAAACCATAACACAGGATATGCGTAGTTCACCCTAGTGTGGGGATACATCCACCAACTCTTCTCTTCTTTATTGTCTTCTCTAAATATTATACAATCACAGAGCCACCGGAACCTACTCTGCATAGGACAGGAGATATGCAAACACCTCGCCAGATCCTTCTTCCTCGAGCTAGGTTTAAGCACAAAGCCTTATTACAATCACTTTCACTTAGCTCTACAAGTATTGACATACACTAAGCACAAATCCTTTGTAATCACATAGATAGAACTCTAGAACTTAGAATCATCCCTCCCTTCTTATTACATCGCCTGGCTATCTATTTATGCATTACAAAATGGGCCTAAACATGGGTAAACCCATGGGCTGAGATCTCACGATATCCACTTCGACTTGCACTCTACCTTCTATCCATGCCTTGAATGCCATCAACTCCTCTCCCGATCCTTGGATCGTAGATTCATGAGCATCACATCACATGGATGCCACAAAAATAGTCTATTCTTCATTGGATGTGTGAAAAGGTCTTCCTATTCTAATGACAGACAAATCTCTAGTCGACGTCACCGACAAAGGAAGGATTGAACTCACCAATAGAAGCTTCGAGAATTTGTTGCACGTTCCCAAACTTTAAGTCAATCTTCTCTCCATGTATCAGATGAAAAATCATGTCACCGAAAAGAAATTCATATTCACACCTAATGCAGTGGACATCTATGACATGCAAACCAATTCTAGGGTTTCTACCGGTGAGGTAAATCACCAATCTAGATTGTATACATTTTCTGAATTTATTGAACCAAATTCTTCTTTACTTCTTACCCATGTCGATGAAAGTGGTAGGATATGGCACGAAAGGTTTGGGAATTTGAATTTCATATGTAGGCAACAAATTATAAAGAAAGGATTGGTTGATGGTCTACCAAAAATCCATTTCTCCTAAGGAATGTTTAAGGGATGTGTTCTTGGAAAACACCCTCAAGAGAAATTCGACAAAGGGAAGAAACAAAGGGCTTCCTCTCCCTTAGATTTGACCCATAGTGACCTCATGGTCCCTTTTCCGCATCCATCAATCAGAAAATCAAGGTATTTTTGCATTTTTTTTATGATTTCTCATGTTTCACATGGATTTTCTTTCTCAAGAAAAAATCAGAGGTCTTCCAACACCATAAATATTTCAAAGCCTTGGTTGACACACACTCAGGAAAGAAAATTAAAATCTTCTAAACTGATAATGAGGGAGAGTATGTCAACCTTGAGATCCATAATCTTTGTCATGAGGCAGGGATTTAGTTACAACACACAATTCCCTATACTTCGTAGCAAAACGGATTTGTTGAGTGGAAAAATTGATCTCTAAAAGAGATGGCATCTTGCATGTTACATGCAAAGTCACTTCCATAGAGATTATGGGTCGAAGCACTTAATTGTGAAACCTACATCCAAAACAAATCTCCCCATTTATCTATCAAGGATAATAACCCCTACGAGGCTTGGAGCAACCTCAAACCAGAAGTGACACACTTTCGTATTTTCAGTTCACGTGCATGGGCCCAGATTCCCTTTGAAAAGAGGAAGGCACTTAATCCACAGAGCATAGAGTTTATCTTTGTTGGATACCCCAACAATGTGAAGGGATACATTCTTATTGATCTTTCCACAGACTGGATTATCATTGAGCGTAGTGTCCAATTCAAGTAAAGTGTCTCACATGTAATTCAACAACCACATACAGACACCTTTATCCTTCCACCTATCTGAGATGATGAGCATGTACATGCCAAATCTTATTAATATGAGAGTTATGATTCAGAGAATTCAGATGATCCAGATACAGAGTCAGTATAGTCAGATGTAGAGTCAATGCATGTAGATGGATATGTAGAGCCATAGCCAAGGCCCAAGTGGGCTTAAACTACTCTTCAGGATGTAGGGGATCTTGTTGGGGATCCAGCTGATAATAGGAGGACTCGATATTATTTTGAGGAGCCTCCTCTTGCACTCACTGCCACTGAACCATTGCCACCTAGACATATTTTCTTGGTTCATTCTTCAGATCCATAGTTCGAGGCTATTGGAAATCCCTTTTGGGAATCTTCCATGGAGGAGGAGTACAAATCCCTCCTCGAGAACCATACTTGGGATCAGGTTCCCCTTCCTTCAAGAAGAAACTTTTTTAGGTGTAGATGGGTCTATAGAACCAAGAGTGTAGCAGATGGACATATTATCAGATACAAAGCCAGGATTGTTGCCAAAGGATTTCAGCAAGTGCATGACATTGACTATGATGAGACCTTCACTCCAATAGAGAATATGGATTCTATACGTTTGGCACTTTCCATTGTGGCAACCAAGGGATGGGAATTCCATCAGATGGATGTGAAGAATGCATTTCTTCACATCTATCTCTCTGAGGATATATATATGGAGCAGCCCTGGGGATTTATGCAGGATTCATCTCTAGTCTATCGATTGAAAAAGTCTGTTTATGGCCACAAGCATGCTCCGAGGGCGTGGTATGCCAAGATGGACTCCTACCTATTGTCATAGAAATTTTTACATTGTAAACTAGACCCGAATGTCTACATGCTCAGGAAAGTTGAGTCAATTCTACTCTTAGTTATTTATGTTGATGATTTTTTGATCACCAGTTTCTCAACTTCAGTGATTGTTGCAGTCAAGAGGATTATACATGATAGGTTCTTGATGACAGACATGGGTCCACTACACTTCTTCCTTGGACTTGAGATCAGCCAGGATGCATCAGGCATCAAACTATCTCAGTCTAAGTATGCAAGAGATTTGTTGGCACAGGGGCAGACCCAGGGTTCAATGCTTCAACAACACACCATCAAAACCCTAACTACTGGCCCTTTCGACAATACCTGTGAAGCAGATGAAGTCTCACCTGAGGTAGAGGCAAGGGTGGTTGTAGAACTCAAATGTCTGTAACTTAGCTGGAACACAGATTTGTGATCACAACACTCTAACAAAGAACTTAGCAGTTAACATTCATCAGTATTTAACCTTTATTCACATCGCATATCCAAACCCTAACTACATAGCAGCGCAATATTCAACAAGATATAACGCATTCAAGCACTTAACATGGAGAGATAGATCAGATCTAACATTCATTCACATCATTTAAGCACTAAGCTATCATACTAGATTCAACTAAACATTCATTACTGCACTTAAGCTTAAATTACATACACAATACAATAACCAGAATGCACAAAGAAACCATAACACGGGATATGCATACTTCACCTCAGTGTGGGGCTACATCCACCAACTCTTCTCTTCTTTATTATCTTCTCTCAACATTCTACAAGCACAGAGCCACTGGAACCCACTCTGCAAAGGACAGGAGATATGCACGCACCTCCCCAGATCCTTCTTTCCCGAGCTAGGTTTAAGCACAAAGCCTTATTACAATCACTTTCACTTAGCTCTACAAGTCTCAACATACACTAAGCACAAAGCCTTTGCAATCACATAGATATAAATCTAGCACTCAGAATCATTCCTCCCTTCTTCTTACATCACCTAGCTATTTATTTATACATTACAAAATGGGCCTAAACATGGGTAATCCCATGGGCTAAGATCCCGCAATCTCCGCTTCGACTTGCACTCTGCCTTCTATCCATGCCTTGATTTCCATCAACTCCTCTCTCGATTCTTGGATCGTATATTCAGGAGCATCACATCACATGGATGCCACAAAATCAGTCTATTCTTCATTGAATGTGTGCAAAGGTCCTCCTATTCTAATGGAGGACAAATCTCAAGTCGAGGTCACTGACAAAGGAAGGATTGAACTCACCAACGGGAGCTTCAAGAATTTGTTGCATGTTCCCAAACTTTTCGTCAATCTTCTCTCCGTGTATTAGATGAAAAATTATGTCACCATAAATAAATTCATATTCACACCTAATGCAGTGGACTTCTATGAAATGAAAACCAATTCTAGGGTTTCTACCGGTGAGGTAAATCACCAATCTAGATTGTATACATTTTCTAAATTTATTGAACGTGATTTTTCTTTACTGCTTACCCATGTCGATGAAAGGGGTAGGATATGGCACAAAAGGTTTGGGAATTTGAATTTCAGATGTATGCAACAAATTATAAAGAAAGGATTGGTTGATGGTCTACCAAAAATCCATTTCTCCAAAGGAATTTTTGAGGGATGTGTTCTTGGAAAACACCCTCAAGAGAAATTCGACAAAGGGAAGAAACAAAGGGCTTCCTCTCCCTTAGATTTGATCCATAGTGACCTCATGGTCCCTTTTTCACATCCATCAATCATAAAAGCAAGGTATTTTCGCATTTTTTTTATGATTTCTCATGTTTCACATGGATTTTCTTTTTCAGGAAAAAATCAAAGGTCTTCCAACACCTCAAATATTTCAAAGCCCTGGTTGACACACATTCAGGAAAGAAAATTAAAATCTTCCGAATTGATAATGAGGGAGAGTATGTCAACCTTGAGATCCATAATATTTTTCATGAGGCAGGGATTCAATTACAACACATAGTTCCCTATACTCCGCAACAAAACGGATTTAATCTCTAAAAGAGATGGCATCTTGCATGTTACATGCAAAGTGACTTCCACAGAGATTATGGGTTGAAGCACTTAATTTTGAAACCTACATCCAAAACAGATCTCCCCATTTATCTGTCAAGGATAAGAAGCCTTATGAGGCTTAGAGCGGCCTCAAACCAGAAGTGACCCACTTTCATATTTTAAGTTCACGTGCATGGGCCCAGATTCCCTCTAAAAAGAGGAAGGCACTTGATCCACAGAGCACAGAGTTTATCTTTTTTGGATAACCTGACAGTGTGAAGGGATACAGACTTATTGATCTTTTCACGAACTGGCTTATCATTGAGCATAGTGTCCAATTTGAGTAAAGTGTCTCGCATGTACTTCAACAACTGCATACAGACACCTTTATCCTTCCACTTGTCTGAGATGATGAGCATGCACATGCCAAATCTTCTTCATATGAGATTTATGATTCAAAGCATTCGTATGATCCAGATACAGAGTCAGTACACTTAGATGTAGAGTCAATGCATGTAGATGGATATGTAGAGCCAGAGCCAAGGCCCAAGTGGGCTTAGACTACTCTTCAAGATGAAGGGGATCTTGTTGGGGATCCAGCTGATAATAGGAGGACTCGATTTGATTTTGAGGATCCTCCTCTTGCACTCACTGCCATTGAACCATTGCCACCTGGACATATTTTCTTGGTTCAGTCTTCATATCCACAGTCTTATGGCAAGGCTACTGGAAATCCCTTTTAGGAATCTTCCATGGAGGAGGAGTACAACTCCCTCCTCGAGAACCATACCTAGGATCTGGTTCCCCTTCCTTCAGGAAGGAAACTTATCAGGTGCATATGGTTCTACAGAACGAAGAGTGTAGCAGATGGACATATTATCAGATACAAAGCCATGATTGTTTCCAAACAATTTCAGCAGGTGCACGACATTGACTATGATGAGACCTTCACTCCAGTAGAGAATATGGATTCCATATGTTTGGTACTTTCCATTGCGGCAACCAAGGCATGGGAATTCCATCAGATGGATGTAAATAATGCATTTCTTCATATTTATCTCTCTGAGGATATATATATGGAGCAACCCTGGGGATTTATGCAGGATTCATCTCTGGTCTGTCAATTGAAAAAGTATCTTTATGGCCTCAAGCAGGCTCGGAGGGCATGGTATGCCAAGATAGACTCCTACCTGTTTCCATATAACTTTGTACATTTTAAATTAGACCTAAATGTCTAGATGCTAGGTATAGTTGAGTCAATTCTACTCTTAGTTCTGTATGTTGATGATTTTTTGATTACCTGGTTTCTCGACTTCAACGATTTCTATAGTCAAGAGGATTCTACATGATAGGTTCTTGATGACAGACATGGGTCCGCTACACTTCTTCCTTGGAATTGAGATCAGACAAGATGCATTAGGCATCAAACTATCTCAATCTAAGTATGCACGAGATATATTGGCACAGGGGAAGACCCAGGGTTCAACGCTTCAACAATGCACCAACAAAATCCTAACTACTGGCCCTTTCGGAAACACCTGCGAAGAAGATGAAGTGTCACCCGAGGTAGAGGTAGGGGTGGTTGTAGGACTCAAATATCCGTAACCTAGATGGAACACAGATTTGTGATCACACCACTCTAAAAAAGCACTTAGCAGTTAACATTCATCAGTATTTAACCCTTATTCACATCGCATATCCAAACCCTAACTGCATAATAGCGTAGTATTCAACAAGATCTAACACATTCAACAAGATCTAACTATAATAACCAGAATGCACAAAGAAACCATAACACAGGATATGCGTAGTTCACCCTAGTGTGGGGATACATCCACCAACTCTTCTCTTCTTTATTGTCTTCTCTAAATATTATACAATCACAGAGCCACCGGAACCTACTCTACATAGGACAGGAGATATGCAAACACCTCGCCAGATCCTTCTTCCTCGAGCTAGGTTTAAGCACAAAGCCTTATTACAATCACTTTCACTTAGCTCTACAAGTATTGACATACACTAAGCACAAATCCTTTGTAATCACATAGATAGAACTCTAGAACTTAGAATCATCCCTCCCTTCTTATTACATCGCCTGGCTATCTATTTATGCATTACAAAATGGGCCTAAACATGGGTAAACCCATGGGCTGAGATCTCACGATATCCACTTCGACTTGCACTCTACCTTCTATCCATGCCTTGAATGCCATCAACTCCTCTCCCGATCCTTGGATCGTAGATTCATGAGCATCACATCACATGGATGCCACAAAAATAGTCTATTCTTCATTGGATGTGTGAAAAGGTCTTCCTATTCTAATGACAGACAAATCTCTAGTCGACGTCACCGACAAAGGAAGGATTGAACTCACCAATAGAAGCTTCGAGAATTTGTTGCACGTTCCCAAACTTTAAGTCAATCTTCTCTCCATGTATCAGATGAAAAATCATGTCACCGAAAAGAAATTCATATTCACACCTAATGGAGTGGACATCTATGACATGCAAACCAATTCTAGGGTTTCTACCGGTGAGGTAAATCACCAATCTAGATTGTATACATTTTCTGAATTCATTGAACCAAATTTTTCTTTGCTGCTTACCCATGTCGATGAAAGCGGTAGGATATGGCACAAAAGGTTTGGGAATTTGAATTTCAGATGTATGCAACAAAATAGAAAGAAAGGATTGGTTCATGTTCTACCAAACATCCATTTCTCCAAAGGAAATTTTGAGGGATGTGTTCTTAGAAAACACCCTCAAGAGAAATTCAACAAAGGGAAGAAACAAAGGGCTTCCTCTCCTTTAGATTTGATCCATAGTGACCTCATGGTCCCTTTTCCACATCCATCAATCAGAAAATCAAGGTATTTTCACATTTTTTTATGATTTCTCATGTTTCACATGGATTTTCTTTCTCAGGAAAAAATCAGAGGTCTTCCAACACCTCAAATATTTCAAAGCCCTGGTTGACACACATTCAAGAAAGAAAATTAAAATATTCCAAACTGATAATGAGGGAGAGTATGTCATCCTTGAGATCCATAATCTTTGTCATGAGGCAGGGATTCAGTTACAACACATAGTTCCCTATACTCTGAAACAAAATGGATTTGTTGAGCAGAAAAATTGATCTCTAAAAGAGATGGCATCTTGCATGTTACATGCAAAGTCACTTCCATAGAGATTATGGGTCGAAGCACTTAATTGTGAAACCTACATCCAAAACAGATCTCCCCATTTGTCTGTCAAGGATAAGAACCCCTATGAGGCTTGGAGCAGCCTCAAACTGGAAGTGACCCACTTTCTTATTTTTAGCTCCCATCCATGGTCCCCGATTCCCTCTGAAAAGAGGAAGGCACTTGATCCACAGAGCACAGAGTTTATCTTTGTTGGATACCCCGAAAGTGTGAAGGGATAGAGACTTATTGATATTTCTTTAGATCATCTTATCATTGAGCGTAGTATCAAATTTGAGGAAAGTGTCTTGCATGTACTTCAACAACCACATACAGACACATTTATCCTTCCACCTTTCTGAGATTATGAGCATGCACATGCCAAATATTATTCATATGAGAGTTATGATTCAGAGAATTCATATGATCTAGATACAGAGTCAGTATAGTCAAATGTAGAGTCAATGCATGTAGATGGATATGTAGAGCTAGAGCCAAGGCCCAAGTGGGCTTAGACTACTCTTCAGGATGTAGGGGATCCTGTTGGAGATCTAGCTGATAATAGGAGGACTCAATCTGATTTCAAGGAGACTCCTCTTGCACTCACTGCCACTAAACCATTGCCACCAAGACATATTTTATTAGTTTAGTCTTCAGATCCACAGTCTTATGGCGAGGCTGTTGGAAATCCCTTTTGGGAATCTTCCATGGAGGAGGAGTACAACTCCCTCCTCGAGAACCATATTTTGTATCTCGGTCCCCTTCCTTCAGGAAGGAAACTTATCTGGTGCAGATGGGTCTACAGAACCAAGAGTGCAGCAAATGGACATATTATCAGATACAAAGCCAGGATTGTTGCCAAAGGATTTCAGCAGGTGCACAACATTGACTATGATGAGACCTTCGCTCCAGTAGAGAATATCGATTCCATATGTTTGGCACTTTCCATTGCGGAAACAAAGGGATGGGAATTCCATCAGATGGATGTGAAGACATGGATGATTGTAGGGGCTAAATTTCGCTCATGGGCTAGTTTTCCATGGTTTTTCCAAAAAAGAGATTTCCTATTTTAAAAATGATTCGCCCAAATTCTATAGCATAAAATTATTTTACCTTAAAAAACGCCAAAAATTTATAAAAACTATATAAAATCCTTGGAAATTTGAATATTTTTACAAATATATCGCCAAACATTTATAGTTGGCATATGAAGGATTAGTAAGATTCGCCAAGGTTTCTACATTTTAAAATAAATTTTCATCCTTAAAATCATCCATGGTGAAGAATGCATTTCTCCACATTTATCTCTCTGAGGATATATATATATGGAGCAGCCCTGGGGATTTATGCAGGATTCATCTCTGGTTTGTTGATTGAAAAAGTCTCTTTATGGCCTCAGGTAGGCTCCGAGGGCATGGTATTCCAATATGGACTCCTACTTGTTGTCATAGAACTTTGTACATTGTAAATTAGACCTGAATGTCTACATGCTCAGGAAAGTTGAGTCAATTCTACTCTTAGTTTTGTATGTTGATGATTTTTTGATCATCAATTTCTCAACTTCAGTGATTGTTGCAGTCAAGAGGATTCTACATGATAGGTTCTTGATAGACATGGGTCCACTACACTTCTTCCTTGGACTTGATATCAGCTAGGATGCATTAGGAATCAAACTATCTCAGTCTAAGTATGCACCAAATCTGTTTGCACATGGGCAAACCCAGGGTTCAATGCTTCAACAATGCACCAACAAAACCCTAACTACCAGCCCTTTCGGAAACACCTGCGAAGCAGGTGAAATCACACCTGAGGTAGAGGCAGGGGTGGTTGTAGGACTTAAATGTTCATGGTTTCATAGGGGCAGACCTAGGTTTCAGCTCCAAGAGCGCACCAACAAGCCCTAGCTACTGGCCCTTTCAGCAGCACCTACGTAGCAGATGCACTCTCACCCGAAGCAGCTATGAGGGGGTTGTAGGATAGAGATGTCTACAACTAGGGGAATATCAAGCGGTTCTTATTACAACAACAACATAACATGCATCTATCATTCAACTAGCTAGATCTATCCTTCATATCTATAGATCTGATCTAATACAATAATGTAGATAACAATATAACAACATCAGAGATCAAAGAATCAATCACACACAAAATAACAGATGTACATGGTTCACCCTCTCTCTAGGGATACATCCACAGAACTATGCTTATGATATATTAAGATAAAGCTTATAGTTCTGATCTTCTCTCTTGGCTAGCAGATCCTCTCTCTCTGTCTCTCTTTCTCTCTCCCTTCCTACGCACCCAGCTGTAGGACTTGATCTTCGCACCCAGTTGAAGATCTTACAATACCAGAAGGATCTCTCTCTCAGCACTTCTCTTACCCATAATACAATACTCTCCCAATGAACAATAATTGATAACAAGGCTCAACCACGGTACCGACCTGACCTAGGTCCTCTCGACCTCTATTTATACATTACAATCCCTCACAGATAGCCTCAGGTCGAAACCTAGGTGTCAAAACCCTAATTACCAAAACCCTAGGTTTCTACAACCCTAGGTCAACTTGACCCATTCTTTCCAAGCTTCGCCAGCCTGTGTTTCCTTCTTCATCTCGTGGTGCTCCAAGGCATATAATGATGGATTTTTCCACTTCTTGAGTCATCCTCGGTCCATCTTCCTTGTTGATCTTTCATCCTCGATCTCCTCATCCAATAGCTTGCTTTTTTGCACTTCGCTCCATATTTTTTGTTCTTTTTCTCAAGACCATAAACCAACTTGAAAGGGGTCTGCATTGTTAATTTATTTCAAGTGGTTCTATAATCCCAGAGTACTGTTGGTACTCTTAAATCCCAGTCATCCCTATTCACACTGCAAATCTTTGTCAATGTTGTCTCCAAGATCTTGTTGAATTCTTCAACCGTTTTGTTTGCTTGTGGATGATAAGGTGTACTATTTTGATGGTGGACTTCAAATTCTTCATTCAAGGCTTCAACTGTATTATTGATGAAGTGTGTGCCTTGATCACTCATAAGGACATTAGGGCATCCAAACCTAGTTATTATGTCATCAAATATAAAATGCACAGTTTCAGTTGCACTACAGTCCTTGACTGCTCTTGCTTCGGCCCATATAGTCAGGAATTTTGTCGCAGTGATAATATACCTTGCTCCTGTGTGCTTTCCTGGTGGATTTATAGGTCCCATGAAGCCAATGGCCCATTTTTCAAATCCTTGTAGGGTCATTTGTGGTGCAAATTCCATCTCATATCTTCGGGATGGTTTTCCAACTCCCTGACATACATCGCATGCTCTGGCATATTCTTTGGCATCTCTGTGTAACGTAGGCCACCAAAGGCCAGATCGTAGAACCTTCTACGCAGTTTTTTTTTCCTACATAATTTCCTTCTACAATGCCTTCATGAGCTTCTTCGAGGATCATAGGGTGTTCTACCTCCATCACACATCTTCTTAGGATCTCATCAGGTCCCATTTTATATAGTTGTCCAGTTATTAGTGAAAAATCTACAGCACGCACCACTAGTTGTTTCTTCTGCAGAATTGTGTACTCGGATGGATCCATTCTTGTTGACAAGAACTGGAATATTTCTGTGAAGTGGTCATCAATATTTATAATGGTGAGAAGCTATGCATATGGTAGTGTATCCTCCAGACTGGTAGGTTCTTCACCATGCTCCAACCTCGACAGGTGGTTTGAGCCCTTATTCATTCTTCCTAGCTTAACTATGATCTCAAAATAATATTCTTGAAACAGGAGAAGCCATCTGCATATTCTTCCCCCCAACACTGTCTTGTTGACTAGGTACTTCAATGTGGAGTGATCAGTAAACACTTTAAAGTGTCCTCCCAACAAGTAGTGGCAGAATTTTTGCAATGCATACACAATGGCTAGTCCCTCTCTGTCTGTAGTAGTGTAATTGATTTCAACTATGGATAGCTTTCTGCTGGAAAATGATAATGGATGATCAATGTCCCCTTCTCCAGGTTGTGCCAGTACTGCTCCTAATGCAATAGAATATGCATCAACATGAACATGAAATTCCTTGCTCCTGTTGGGAAAGACTAGAATAGGTGCAGTGACCATCTTTTGTTATAGTGTGTCGAAGCTCTGCTAGCATTCGTCTATCCAACCAAACTGACAGTCTTTCTTTAATAAATTCTCCATTGGCGCAGTAATCTGAAAATATGCTTTGATAAATTTCCTATAATAGCCAGTATGTCCTAGCACAGTGCGCAGTTGTTTGACTAATGTAGCTGGTGGTAAATAAACTATAATTGCAATTTTGGATGGATCCACCAACCATTCTTGCTTACATACAATATGACCTAATAATAATCCAAATGGTGAGAAGAAGATGCACTTCTTCAAATTCAAAGCAATTTGACACTGCCTGCATTTATCTAGCATGAGCATTAGACATTCAATATGATTTTTCAACAAACTAAAAACAGTCCAGTCATCAAAGTATGCTTCTAAAAACTTATGCAAAAATTCTTTGAACGCTTCAAACACCACCCTGGAAAAGATGGTTGGGGAATTCTTCAGTCCAAATGGCATTACTATATATTGGTAGGATCCCCACTCTGTGGAAAACGTAGTGTTATGAAGTTCCTCCTTGGCGATGCGGATCTAATGTTATCCTAAAAACCCATCTGTAAAATAATATACTTCTTGGCCTCCCATGTTATCCAACACTTCGTCTGTGAAAGGTGTAGGGAAAGGATCATGTAGACAAGCATCATTCAGATTCCTGAGATCTACACAAATCCTGATCTTACCTGCCTTCATATCTTTCACTACCATGGGGCTAATCCACTCCAACTCTTTGACAGGTTCAATAGTCCATGCTTCCAGCATTCTGTTGAACTCAATCTTCACTTTTTCCTTATATTTTGGGTTCAATATGTAGGGTCTTTTCTTGAATGGCTTCACATATGGTTTCAAAGGTATTCTAATTTCCCCCATATGTCCTTTGATTCCCTTCATATCAGTGAACTTGGTCGGGAACAAGTACCGATACTCGTGCAATAATTATGTGATTTTGTCAGTGGTAGCAGCGTCCCAGTAATCTTTGACATTGGCAAGATTTGGTGTCTCCTCTGTCCCGATATTGACTTTCTTTATATTTATTGGTTGTCCAAAGAATGGCAGTTCAACTCCTGGTTCTTCCACATCTCTCTGACCTTATCTTTCTGCGATATTCACCTTCCTTGGATCATCGTCTTCGTCGGCATTAATGTTGTAGCAGGTCTACAGTTTCAAGAGGGGCACAGTCCATTCATCCTCTTATTTCTCCAAAGGGAGGACAGATTCCTACTTAAATACTTTCTGTCTCACCATCTGTAGTGCTTGATCTATAGAAGGAAGGTCATTTTCAAACAAAAATGTGGTTATAAAATTCTGGATCATACCTTCCCATTCTGAAGTGACAAGGCGCAACTCTGCTTGAAGGTACCAATTAATTGGGGTGGTATCCAGCGTATTGATGAATCTTTGTACACATTGTTCTTTAGGAATGTCACTCTGGGACTCTTCGCAGCTTCATACATGGTTCTTTGGGTAGCTTCGACCTGTGTACTGTGCTTCACAGCTTCCTACTTGTGCTGAAAATTGCGCTATCATCAAAGTTCGGCATTGTGTCCAGTCTTTAATATTTCATTTATGTGTCCTCCACCATCTTTCTAGTGTGGCTTTCATGGCATCATCCATTTCCAACAGCCTCTATTGTGTTGGTACACTTGTCTCAAATTCTGATAAGAATTTTTCTAAGGGGTTCAGCCCATTAAATGTGGGTACATTACTCACTATTGTGCCAATCCAGTGAACTTCTCTAGTTATCCTAGCACATATTCTTGTAGATACTTCTTTCATCTGGCTCTGCCAGTTCTCCAGTGCTTCTTCTGAGTCGGACGAACATGTGTTGTCACTTCACCAGCTCAGAATCCCGTTAGTTGTAGGGTTGATATAATCCTGTTGTCTGGCTGTTAATTTGTAGATGTTTTCCAGTTCAAATGTGTGGTCCTCTTCTCTAATAGGTTCTATGTATCATGGAACCTCATATGGATCTAAAGGTGCAACGACCCTAAGTCCAGCTTTTTAAAATGTCATGCGTCTTTTCTTTAGATCAACAATAGTGGATTGTCAAAGGCCCAATCAATTCCTAACAATGCAGGGCAAGGGCAGCTATCATCAACAATTTCAATTACCTCAAAATATGCAAAGGTTATTACTTCATCGATGTCCACTGGGACATGCTCTAATCATCCAAATGGGCTGACAGCTTGCTGATTAGCCATACGAAGCCTGATAGGGGAATATATCAGCTTGGGTTTTCCCATTAGTGCCCAAGTTTGCTTCGTCGTGACATTGACCTTTGACGCTAAGTCAAGGACCACATAGTCTATCTCATACTCTCCTATCTGAGCATTCAAGTGTAATTCTTTATTTGTCTTTCTCCTTTTTCCAATTTGGTGCACTGCTCTATTCAGTAAGGGATCTATTTTTCCTATTTCATACTTCTTGTTGTAATTATTGTATAGCGTTTTTATCTTGAATCAACTTAACACAAGTGTACAAGAATTCCATGAGTTTACTTACCTCTTTCCCTTCTGTTGGCGATGTAGACAGACCAAATGCCTGAGGCATGCCATATTCTTTGATTTTTGATTGTCTTTTTGATGAAGATCCTTGATCTCCTTTGAACTCTTTTCTTGCCTCCTCGAATATCTGTCTTTCTTTCTTAGCATCGAACGTTGGGGTCTTTTCTATAGCTCTCCTAACTCTGTGGTCGTTGTCAGTCTTTCCTTGGGCTGCTTTGTCTTCTCCTATAGCAGCACCTCCTTGAGTGATAATAGAAACTCTAGGGTCCGCTCCATGAGGTTCAGCATATATCAGTTGTACTTGTGGGTTATGTTGGGGTCCTCATCTTTCCTGAAGTTTATCCAGTAGCACAGGGCATTCCTCTATGACATGCTTGAAGGAGTTATAGTAACTACAGTTTGTGTAGGGATTCTGACAATCCCTTGCTAAATGTCCTAGTTGCATGCAGTTGTAACAAATTATTTTTCCTCGGCCTCGGCCCATACCTCCTCCTCCTCCTCCTCCTTTGTAGCCACCGCGAGGAATGACATTTCCTCTCCTCGGAGAGTTGTACTATAGAGTGTTTCCCCTTGTTGTACTTCACCTTGAATCTTATATATGTCTCTTGACCTTTCATGCAAGAGATAATAAGCTCTACAATCCCGATCATCATGCCCCATAGATTTACAGAATGTACAATACAAGTTTGTGGGTGTTTGGACATACTTCTGCATGTAGTATCACTCACCTAGGCAATGCCTATTTCTGCATAAATCGCAGTAGGGTAGGTTAACTTCCTTTAAGGGGCTTAGTGCCCCTGATTCCAAGTACTCATGAAATAAGGGACAGTGTTCCTTATCATGGCCCTCATATATGCATCTTACACACTAGATATCTTCCCTTTTGTCTTTTCCCTTATTTTCCTTCATATCCTCAACCTGTAAAGACAAACTAGTTAGCTGGCTCATGATTTTGCTAACGCTTGAATTAGATTCTCCCATTGGTGTTGATTCAAGCTTCATGGAGATATCCAAAGATTATGCATGAGATGAAATATTCTCCTGCATCAGAGGGATTCTTATGTGTGGTAACAGCGCATCGATGAACCATTCTTTGTTTTGTTCATCGGGGATCTAGAAATTTAATCGGCCTGTCAGGGTCTTGAATCTTTGGTCGAACTCCCAAACAAGTTTTGCTACCTTTTGTTTAATCTCTTTTAGTTATGTAATACATTGTGACTCTGACTTAGGTTTCTTAAAATTTGCAGTCAACGCATTCTTGATCTCATTCAGGGGCTTAGGCTGTGTCAGTCCTTGGACAAGTTTCATGTACCAGATCAGTGCACGATCCCTTAGCATAGTGCTGAACTAGGTTCTCTTGATGGCTTCATCGGTGATACTTTTAATATTCCATACAGCCTCACACAAAAACCAATGTTGATTTGGATCTTCAGATCCATCTCCTCTAAAGATAGGGAGTCTCATTTCATCTGCCATAAAGTTGACTAGGGTTCTTGTCTGAAGAGATGTTGAGCTACTAGTAACAGTACTCTGAAGACTCTGGTGGTTCTAACTATTATGACTGCTAAGTATTGTTGGGACAACAAGAGGATTAACGTTACTTACTCCTGTACTTCACGTAGTTCTTGACGTTTCTGGCTCGCTTTGGCACAATTCTTTAGCTTCCCCTTCTTCTGTTCTGGTGGGATCTGGATGCTCTCCATCGGTTAGATCTACCTTTCCTCCACTATAGAAACCTTCATCTCCATAGTTTTTCTTAAGCAATTTCTCAAGGTGAACTCCTTGAAATAATTTCCCACTGCGCGTATGTCCTTCTTTTGTGTCACTGTCGCTATTCGAGAGCTTGAACATTAACCTTTCTAGGTCCGATCAATCTATTGTATCTTCAATATGTGGTTTTCATGCAAGAGAATCTTGATTCTTAGCTTCAGGAAGTGAAAATATTTTCCTCTAGGTCCTTTGAAAAAGTATCTCTTGGCTTGGTTATATGATTTTGTTCTATCAACAGCAAACTCGGTGATATACCCTTCGATGGTACTATCAAACTAGTGATCTACTGCTCTGGATATAGTGTTGTCGACTCTCTTGACCTTCTAGATCAATGTTTGTGTCCAAACCACAGGAGGTCTAGATCTTATTTAAAACTATGTGTTAGCTAACCTAGCCAACCACTCTTGTAGCTCTTGATGGATTCCTCCAAATAAGATCTCATGAATGTCAGTGAAGATGTATCTTTGTAGCCAAACTTCAGTGCTTATTTTAGGGTTCTTGTTCTGGGCTTCAGTGAAGTCCTTCTCTTGATCCTCTATCCACTTATGAATCTTTGTCTTCAATAGGAACCACCTTGACATTCCCTTAAAAATATTATGGTCCCAGCAACGGAACCATTTGTTGGCACAGGGGTAGACCCAGGGTTTAACTCCAAGAGCACACCAACAATCCATAGCTACTAGCCCTTTCGACAACACCTACGAAGCAGATGCAGTTTCAGCCAAAGCAGCTATGAGGGGGTTTCAGGACAGAGATGTCTACAACCATGGGAATATCAAGTGGTTCTTATTACAACAGCAACATAACATGTATCTATCATTCAACTAGCTAGATCTATCCTTCATAGCTATAGATCTGATCTAATACAATAATGCAGATAACAATATAAAAACATTAGAGCTCAAAGAATTAATCACATACACAACAATAGATGTACGTGGTTCACCCTCTCTCTAAGGCTACGTCCATAGAACTGTGCTTATGATATATTAAGATAAAGCTTACATTTCTGACCTATGCTCTTGGCCAGCAGATCCTCTCTTTCCATCTCTCTTTCTCTCTGCCTTCCTGTGTGACTAGTTGCAGGACTTGATCTTCGCACTGAGATGAATATCTTACAATACCATAAGGCTCTCTCTCTCTCTCAGCGCTTCTCTCACCCATAATACAATATTCTCCCAATGAACAATAATTGATAACAAGGCTCAACCACAGTACCGACCTGACCTAGGTCCTCTCAACCTCTATTTATACATTACAATCCCTCACCGACAGCCTTAGGTCAAAACCTAGGTGTCAAAACCCTAATTACCAAAACCCTAGGTGTCTACAACCCTAGGTCAACTTGACCCATTCTTTCTAGGATTCGCCAGCCTGTCTTTCCTTCTTCATATCGCGGTGCTCCAAGGCATCTAATGTTGTATTTTTCCACTTCTTGAGTCATCCTCGATCCATATTCCTTGTTGATCTGTCATCCTCGATCTCCTCATCCAATGGCTTTATTTTCCGCACTTCTCTCCATCTTTTCTGTTCTTTTGCTCACTTCGACCCAGTGACAGCCACTGTGTCTTCCCACGAAGCTCGCTTTTTACCTTTTCTTCCTCATTCTTCGTTTCCTTCCATAACCAAAGGCCAACAATCCATAACCTAGTTGGAACACAGATTTTTGATCACACCACTCTAACAAAGCACTTAGCAGTCAACATTAATCAATATTTAACCTTTATTCACATCACATATCCAAACCCTAACTACATAGCAGTGCAGTATTCAACAAGATCTAACACATTCAAGCACTTAGCATGGAGATATAGATCAGATCTAACATTCATTCACATCATTTAATCACTAAGCTATCATACTAGATTCATCTAAACATTCATTACTGCACTTAAGCTTAAATTACATACACAATACAATAACCATAATGCACAAAGAAACCATAACACAGGATATGCGTAGTTCACCCCAATGTGGGGTTACATCCACCAACTCTTCTCTTCTTTATCATCTTCTCTCAATATTCTACAAGCAAAGAGCAACTGGAACCCACTCTGCATAGGACAGAAGATATGCATGCACCTCACCAGATCCTCCTTCCCCGAGCTAAATTTAAGCACAAAGCCTTATTACAATCACTTTCACTTAGCTCTATAAGTCTCAACATACACTAAGCACAAATCCTTTGCAATCACATAGATAGAACTCTAGCACTTAGAATCTTCCCTCCCTTCTTCTTACATCGCCTAGCTATATATTTATACATTACAAAATAGGCCTAAACATGGGTAAACCCATGGGCCAAGATCCCTTGATCTTTGCTTCGACTTGCACTCCGCCTTCGACCATACTATCGAAGTCCCAAAATAGGTCAAACATGACCAAGGATCTCCAAAACTTGGTCAAGGGTCAACAGGCCCCCAACACTCACCTGTGACTCATCCCAAGTCACTCTGGTCTAGGTAACTCTGCCTCAAAATCCTAAAGCTTGGCTCAAGCTGCCTCAACCTATTGTTGTGCCAAGGCCTCCTGCTCAGTGAAATATTGAATAACTGCCTCGTTCATAGGTCCCTCTAAGCATTGTTCTAGCGAAGTGACTACTTGTTCTAGCTCTTCTCCTCGGCCTTCAATCTCCTCAAAAAGTAGGCAAGTTTCATCCTAGATTGGCTAGAGTTTCTGAGTCACTTCCATGACATTGCTTTGTATGGCATGGACCTACTGCTGAGTCATGCGTTGTTCTTGGGATATTTTCATCCTCTCAACTGATGACAAGAGTTTCAACTATGCTGGTACTATTGTTGCTTGCTTCTTTCCTTCCTGTAGCTATGACTCCAGTGTCTTCAGTTCAGGGTCCTCGGTAAGGAACCTCTTAGCTCTGCTTCAATCCATCCATACATGGCTTTTTTTTTGGCTCAGTTCTCTGCAAAATATCTTCTGAGGCATCTGATACAACTGTGATAATGAAGTTGGAGTCATCGACCGTAAGCAAAATCTGCAACTTCGGCTTACTCTCTTTGGACTTCATTCGGGATATATGTTTCGTGGGGGAAACCTTTCTTTTCTTGGGTGTCTCTACCTCTTCAAGGGGGTTCCTAGGTGATGTTACTTGGCCTTGCTTCATCTTGTCTTCTTCCCCTTCTTTCTCTTCTTTTTCCACTTCGTCGTCTCCTCCTCCGCTTCGTGAATCTGATGCAGTATTTTTTGATGTGGTGTGTATTTCCTGTACATCTTCCTTTTTTTTCTTCCTACTGTTGTTGGGTGCATCATACTCTTCTCGAGTAACCACCAGAATTCCAATGAGGTTGGGATCAGACAGTGCTTCCTGGTCAACTAGTATAAGGAACTCTGCGGGCCATTCCTTAGTGATTTCTTCCAGGTCCTCCTCTATGATATTGTAGTAGGACTAAATATCTTATTTACTTTCATCTGTGTGCACAGTAATATAAAAAAAATGTTTGTCTGCGTGAAACTTCATAAGGGGCTTGAACCTGTCCAGAGTGTTTGACGTCATATGAGGGAAAAACTCAATATCCCTCTTCAATTGTAGGTAGTAGGTATGGAATAATGTGTTCAACTGCCATTGTTTCACAATATCACTCGAATACTAGAGTGTGGTGAAATTCGTAGCTAATGGATCAAACGACACAATGTCATGGAAGGTCGCACCTTCCGGCATCTCCCAGGAAGTGAATGCGATGAGGATCAGTAGCCAACTAAAATGGAACTCATAGCCCTAATCCTGAGCTTCACAATAATCCATTTCTAACTGATTGACTAGGTAACTGGCCTAGTTCATATGTATTCCTTCCATGCATTTTTCTGTGAGGTCAACGACAAACCCTGTGACTTGCATGGGTCTGTTCTTTTAGACTAGCTTACCAGCAATCAACTGGAAAGAAAGGTGCACTACGCCATTCTGAATGGAGGCTACCTTGTAGCCTCGCGTCCCTTTCTCTACATTGTCGTAGGTGTCTTTGATCTTCTGTGCTAGGGCACAGTCTGCAACCTTCCTTGGATAAAAGTCTTTTGGGTCTAGTCCCTACATGCTCAATAAGGTGATCCTATGGATTAGCGTCGGATCGACGATGATGCATCGGTCTAAACATAGATACTCACCATGGAAGCATGACAAAAGGATCTTAACACATGATTTAACCTCCTGGTGCCTTCCAAAATGTGGTATCTTCATCACGTTCAAGATAGTGGACCTCGCAATGTCCATATTCCACATCTAGGGGATGATATTTGACTTCTTCCCCTTGGTCTCGGTCAAATATTTGTGAGGAGTGAGCATGCCATAGCTCTTGCAGTATCCTAGGTTATAGTCACTGATCTTCAAGGTTGGAATCCTATCCAACTGTGGTCTAACTGCTTATATTGCCTTTGGGAGGTATGCAGTGATGATTGTGTAGTTGAATTCCCTTGAGACATTGTCACGACTCACCACACTAGCCAGGGGTGGGATGTAGTCGGGTAGGATGGATGGAATTAGCTTCACATTTTCCAAGTCATCACGATGCTTGGTTATTTTCTCGATCACAGCTCAGGATGGTCTAGATCCATGAGGAGTCGACGCGGAGGCTTGCACTCCTCACATCGATGAGCCTTGGATGCCTGTGAACATCACCTTCTCAGCCATGAGGTCTATTAGAAACTCTTCGATGGATTTTTCTGCTACGTTAATTTCATCCTGTTATCGCACAATTTGTAGCTAGGTCTAAAGGCTAGAGGATTGAGGCCAAACTGGTGTAACAGGAACCTTCCCCACCCAATGTCACCTCAATGGGGAGGTTCTTTCTATTTAGGGAGGTTAACCTAGGGGAGAGGTCCCCGATAACCTGGGGTTTGGAAGAGGTTAAAGTATAAAAGTCAAGGGAAAAGTTCATCCTCACAGGTTACCACCAAGGTCAAAAAGTCCAGCTAATCAGCCAATAAATGAAGTGTATACCCAAATGAAAACACTTGTCCGGAACAAGACAACAGCAATACAATATATATGCAGGCTATAACTTAGTGGGTTAGTACTTCATGTCACTATCCAACAATTATATATAAGCAATGAAACAACAGATATTAATGAAATCAACATTTTGTCAATATATCAATGTAGAAATATCAATTCATCAATAATTATTGAGATGATGTAGCAAACAATATATCCAATCAATCACTTACTCAATAAATGCCTTTAACCATCATCTAATTGCTTATTGTCAATGTTTGCTACGTCAATATGGAATAACCAACTGTGATGTCATCCTAGTCAGGGTTAGCTTCGTTAGTTAGGGTTTCAAAATTCAAAGTTTTGAGAGTTGTTTTGGACACTAGGAGTTCAACGTTGTGTGTCTAAGATCAGTGCCTAAGGGTATATGGAGTCATTCAAGGAGAGGATGCAAAGTTCAAGGAGTAATAGGCTAAATACAAGAGGGAAGGGTTCTATAGTGTTGCAATGGTAGGGCCCTAGAATCAAAACCCTAGGGGAAAGAGGCTCACTTCGGTGTTGCTTAATCAAGGCCTCGTGCTCTTTCCTCCTTCTTTAGGTCAAACTTGGCAAAATGGCTAGCAAAAGAAAAATATTTAAAATAAGAGAATTTAATGAGGGAGAGTGTTGCAATGGCAAGGCTCTATCACTAAAACCCTAGAAGATGGACGGCCCTAGGTGTAGATAACCTAGGCTTAGGACGTCACCCTCCTTTTAACCTTTAAAAGCAAATCTAGCTTAAAGGAATAAGTGAGAAGAGTGTAGCAAAGGCTAGGCTCTTTCTTCCTCCTTCAATGGTTGAATATTTCTCTCTAAGGGGACATGAGACAAGGACCTACTTGTGTGCTTGTCACCTAGGGTTTTAAAATCAACAAATTTATAAGTAAATGCAAGAATACCAACCTACAACCATTCAATCAAGAAGTTTTGTAGGAAAAACACTTACATATCATGAAGAAAAGCATGTGCAAACCCTAGTTGTAAACCTTCCTCAAGAGAAATGCCAAAATATGCCAAGAAAATCCTTCCATCAACAAGTGTGCCTCCTTTAAAAGACCAAATACCCAAACTAGGGCACAAAAATCAGACCTCACAAGTGTGAGTTGTTGTGTTATGTTCAAATGAGGGGAAAACATCCTTAATATATAGTGTATCATGACCTTTAATTAAAATTAGGTCATTAAAAATAGCCGACAAGGCTACAAACCAAAATCATATTGTTTTTACATTAACTGCTAAGTAAAAGACATAAATGAGAAAAAGGTGAGACGTCAAGCCCCTTTGAAGGATACATTAGGCCCTTTTGGGGCTAGTCCAGCATCCAAAGGTCAGACGTTAGCCCTTTATGGGATCCTCCAAGATTCCACACATGTCAGTCATCCTATAAAACTGTCACACACTCAAGGAGATGTCAAGAACTCCTGGGTGATGTCCTGGTCATCAAAGGAAAATGTTCCATCTGAAGTGGGTCAACCCCCCTAGGTTGGGCTCAGCCAAAGTATCCTAGGTGGAACGTCCTTCTTCTTCTCATGTGCAAAGGCTTGACCAATCATTGTCATGTCTCTGCCCTTGATGGGGTCCCACCAACCATCTGATGGGATCTTCATCCCCATGGAGGTCTAAGCTAATAATCTCCCCATGTGTATCGATCCAACTGGTACCTATCCATTGGGCATGGTCCTGCACATCAAAAACTTCACCCTCCATGGGCTCATTAGTCAGAGGGATCATAGCAATGTCAATCACGTTTCATCATTAATTTATTAAATATATGCATAAAACCCCTGATATATCATACAATAGATCAAAGACATTAGAATGACCTACTATACAAAGCCGAAGAAAAAGACAAAATTCCCTATTGGGCTAGCATCCATAAGAAAAGGAATGTTTCTAGAGGGTATCATCCAAGCCATGTAAAATGAGGTGATGTGGTCAAGGGATGTCCAGACATACAGGTAAAGTGAAAGACAGGGGTGTACGATATTACCTGTGGGTGCCTTTGTAGAAGGCAAGTTGTACCTGTCATGGATGCAATTCTTTCCAAGCCCTTTATTGCCTTTATTCTTTCTTTTCTTTATTGCTTTTTCTTATTTATTTCATTTCAAGGTCTAACTAGAGGACACTGCCTTGGCGTGGTGACCAGAGCTAACAATGTTACCCATAAGCACTTTCACAAAGATGATAAGGTTGGCTCGTGATGAGACCCCCTTTCCCTTGGCCATATAACCAAAGGTCACTGCTCTGGCATGGTAACCAGATAATGGCAATGTCATACTGCTAGGTACCCATGAACATAATGGGCTAGATTTTGATGAGACCCCCCATCCTCTTAGCTAGGTCTTGTTTTGTTATTTTTCTTCGGGTCCCTCTTCTTTCTTGCTGAGAGGATTTTTATTGCCTTCTCAGGGATCCCTGGGCGAGGCATCTCTAGGTTTCATTTTTTATGGTTTTTATCTTTTACCAACTGCTTTTACCTTCTAGGCCTTTAGCCCCTTCTTTCCACGAGATAAGGTGTAACCCCACAAACAGATCATCCTAATGCCCGGACTAGGGGAATGGGGCATATGAGTGGGAAATAAGATGTAAAAGTGATGACATAATGGGAGTGGACAATGGCTCTTTAGAAATCCCCCGGTGGCAAACCAAAACCTATGGGTACAAGATTGCTAGGGAAACCTGTCAATCCCCACAACCATGGTCAAGTGGGTCAATGTAAGATCCAAGTAGTCGTCAGAAGTAAAAGGAATTTGATGCATATATCTAAAGGTCATAATGATAAAAAATGACGCATACCATGATACCTGGACCAATTACCTCATGGAGAAAGAGTCTTCTCAGACACAAGTCCAAGCCGAAGGTGATGGATGTTGTTGCTGCTGACAAGACAAGTCTAATGAAAGAGAAGAAATATGGGCCATGCTCAGGTCAATCCTTCTCTCTGTACTCCATGTCTAGGAACTGTGGACCTCAAGACATGATCTCCTAGTTATCCCTAGAAATTGGGGATAACATCTGGCTCCAACTCGAGGACATGTGCTCACCGTAGAGCACATGAGAACTTCAACATATCTGGAATAACCTACAGACCTACTCAAACTTGAAAAGGGCATCAACAACAAGGGTGGGGTGGTATTTCCACACCGCAATATATATATATATATATATATATATATATATGTATATGCCTGAAATAAGACAATCAATATGCAAGTGAGGAAGCAAAATAACATGAAATGAAAATGGTATAATACAAATAAAATGCCTACCTACCTATACTTACCTATGGGGGCAGGTCCCACCACCTTGGTGGGGTTTGAGGAGGTGTCTTATGACAAGCATTGTGTGCCTTTGTCCCTCCAGTGTAGACAGGTAATAAGAGTCATTAACTGACTTTCTTCTGACCTTAAAAGGGCCAAGCCATTGTTTCATTTGATATTAGTAGGCTTCCCTTTATTGGAATTCCACATCCAAACCATGTCTCCCTCCTTGTACTCTTTAAATTTGAAATTGGTCGTTCCTTGAATAACCCCGGTGTATTGTGTGGAGGGAGGTGGGTGGGATTCTGCTATAAATATTTCCTGCTGCGAAGGATGGATCCGTACATCATCTTCCACCTTCTTTAGTATTTTTGCAATCTCTGATTCCTGAGCTTTGAGCTCGTCCATGAGTTTTTGGTATTCTTCTCTCTTCGGCCATTTAATCTGATTCGGATTTTCCTCCTTTGGAAAAGGCACATCTTCTAAAGAATATTTATGAGGAATCGGCCTGGTTTTGTCACGTGCTTTGTCATATTTGATGGAATCACTGGGATTTTTCACATAAGTTGTAGTTACAGGTACATTCTGGATACAATCAATAGTTCCATCTTTCAATGGTTCATATGATCCTTGGAAAAAGTTGTCAAATATCTCTTTGATAGATGGTTCCTTGATGACTTCTCTCAAAGGGATGGTTACAAACATCTTGGATAATGCCCCTTCAAGGTCAAACTTCAGGTTAACCCTTTTAGTATTGCATGTTTCAGGAAAGGTTACATCCACAGGGGGGTTTTTTATTTGGTCAGAAGAAGGTTGGTCCAACTTCTTTCTTCTATACACCTGGAACTCTTGTTTCTTTAGCTTTTCTTTTGATTTCTGGTCTAGTTTGTTTATTACCGCCATCCTGGCTAACCTGGTTACTTCTTTCATGGCCTCTTGATGCTCTTCAATGGTGATATTTATTTGAGGGCCTTCAATGAAGTAGCCTATATTGTATACTTGTTGATGGCCACCACTATTATAAGGACACTCATGTTCCCAATGTGCTTCACTGCATTGAAAACACCAAGGGTTTTCATCCACAATGATGGTGCTTGGAACTTCTATGTCTTTAAAAACATCTTTGTTCCACTCAATGAAATTACTTACTCTCTATACTGGACAACCATCCTCATCCGAATCTTTAGAGATATTAGAGACATTGTCAGGATGATCACCCCAATCTGTGTCTTCTTCTGTCAAGGGAAAGTTGGGGCCATCTTGAAACAAGTATGGATCCATTGATTTGTAATCACTAGGCCCAAGATCATCTATTAATAATAAAGAGGGTGTTTTCTCATATTTATCAAACTGACTAGTTTGTAA
>ML779322.1:954447-967485 GCA_009831015.1 Picea engelmannii
TTGTAATAGTGTGGGAGTCCCCTCAAAAGATAATTGGTCATCCGGGTCTTGCTTTGTCAAAAAATGAACGATTTTGCGAATTCTTTCAACCCTTTGCAAGATACAGGACATACTAGTGTCTAAGTTGTTTCCATTATGTACTCAGGGCTCTTCAGATCTATTGGTTTCACTCATGTCTTGATTTTCCCATATTGGTGTGTTCAAGACAAACAAGGAATCTTTAAAGTTAGGTATTTTATGAGTGGCCACACCCAAATCCTCGAATGGTTCACACTGCCTTGAGACGTTTGAGACATTGTTGATGTTTGAGAAAGTTGTGCTCCATTTCCTTTTGGGAGACATGAGTTTTACCTCAAGAATTTCTAGGAAATTGGGTTTAGCTTCGGTTATGTCCTCGTGACTAGATTCCCAAGGGTCATTATTGTATGAGATATTGATTTGATGGATGTAGTCTTCAAATTCTAGGTTCTTTTCAATCTGACAAGAGAAATTTTGTGCTTCTTCTAGAGTCAAGGGTGACCGATCTTTGAGAGTGAACTACAAAACAACTTCCAACAAGTTCAAGTAGTGTTGGAGGAAAAATTCTTTTGAGAAAATAGGTCCGATATTCTTGAGGAGAAGGTTGAACCTATCATTGAAATCCCTAATGCTCTTGCTAGAGGCTTTGCAAACATCAATATATTGAGAGTAAAGGGAATCCATGCTTTCTTTTTCACACCAATATTTCTTGAAGGCTTGTTCAAGATCTTCAAGGGTTTTGATGCTTCCCTTCGGGAGTTTGTTGACCCATCTTCTGGAACTTCCGGTGACTGAGCTCACAAAGAGCCTTAAAAAGACATCGGGGTGTTCTTTTCTGGACTGGTGAAACTAGAATGCATCACATAAGTCATTCCAATGAGAGTTTCCATAGGATTCATCCTCCTCTGAAAACTTAGGTATCCAAGATTCGACCTTCTTGGGTAGATCATGTAACCCCCCTTGGGTGTTAGGTAAGCTTAAAGCACCAAAGAGTTCTTTATGAGACCGTTTGGGAGAAATTACAGGGGTGACAGGATTTGTGGAGGTCATGGTAGTAGATGAAAGTATATATTGACGCCCACTATGAGTCATCATTTTCTATTTGTGGAGTCACCAGATGATTTGCTTGAACTCATCAAATAAAAGGGAAAACACCCTAGTGGAGTTGCTAGGTAAGCTTGTAAGATAAGGCTTTGAGGCAAGGCTTACCAAAAAGGTTTGTCATCTGAGGAGAATTACTCAGTGTTCCCTGACAATGACGCCAAAATTTTATCGCACAGTTTGTAGCTAGGTCTAAAGGCTAGAGGATTGAGGCCAAACTGGTGTAACAGGAACCTTCCCCACCCAATGTCACCTCAATGGGGAGGTTCTTTCTATTTAGGGAGGTTAACCCAGGGGAGACGTCTGCGGTAACCTGGGGTTTGGAAGAGGTTAAAGTATAAAATTCAAGGGAAAAGTTCCTCCTCACAGGTTACCACCAAGGTCAGAAAGTCCGGCTAATCAGCCAATAAATGAAGTGTATGCCCAAATGAAAACACCTACCTGGAACAAGACAACAGTAATACAATATATATGCAGACTATCACTCAGTGGGTTATTACTTCACATGACTATCCGACAATTATATATAAGCAATGAAACAACAGATATTAATGAAATCAATGTTTTGTCAATATAGCAATGTAGAAATATCAATTCATCAATAACTATTGAGATGATGTAGAAAACAATATATCCAATCAATCACTTACTCAATAAATGCCTTTAACCATCATCTAATTGCTTATTATCAATGTTTGTTGTGTCAATATGGAATAACCAACTATGGCGTCAACCTAGTTAGGGTTAGCTTGGTTAGTTAGGGTTTCAAAATTCAAAGTTTTGAGAGTTGTTTTGGACACTAGGACTTCAACGTTGTGTGTCTAAGATCAGTGCCTAAGGGTATATGGATTCATTCAAGGAGAGGATTGAAAGTTGAAGGAGTAATAGGATAAAGACAAGAGGTAAGGGATCTAGAGTGCTGCAATGGTAGGGCCCTAGAATCAAAACTCTAGGGGAAAGAGGCTCACTCTGGTGTTGCTTAAGCAAGGCCTCGTGCTCTTTCTTCCTTATTTAGGTCAAACTTGGAAAAATGGCTAGCAAAAGAAAAAGATTTAAAACAAGAGGATTTAATGAGGGAGAGTGTTGCAATGACAAATCTTTATCACTAAAACCCTAGAAGATGGATGGCCCTAGGTGTACATAACCTAGGCCTAGGACGTCACCCTCCTTTTAACCTTTAAAATCAAAGCTAGCTTAAGGGAAGAAGTGAGAAGAGTGTAGCAAAGGCTAGGCTCTTTCTTCCTCCTTCAATGGTTGAATATTTCTCTCTAAGGGGACATGAGACAAGGACCTACTTGTGTGCTTGTCACCTAGGGTTTTAAAATCAACAAATTTATAAGTAAATGCAAGAATACCAACCTACAACCATTCAATCAATAATTTTTGTAGGAAAAACACTTACATATCATGAAGAAAAGCATGTGCAAACACTAGTTGTAAACCTTCCTCAAGAGAAAGGCCAAAATATGCCAAGAAAAGCCTTTTATCAACAAGTGCGCCTCCTTTAAAAGACCAAATACCCAAACTAGGTCTTAAAAATCAGACCTCACAAGTGTGAGTTGTTGTGTTATGTTCAAATGAGGGAAAAACATCCTCAATATATAGTGTATCATGACCTTTAATTAAAATAAGGTCATTAAAAATAGCCGACAAGTCTACAAACCAAAATCATATTTTTTTTACATTAACTGCTAAGTAAAATACATAAATGAGCAAAAGGTGAGATGTCAAGCCCCTTTGAGGGAGACATTAGGCCCTTTTGGGGCTAGTCCAGCATCCAAAGGTCAGACGTTAGCCCTTTCTGGGCTCCTCCAAGATGCCACACGTGCCAGTCGTCCTCTCAAACTGACACATGCTCAAGGAGACGTCAAGACGTCCTGGGTGATGTCCTGGTCATGAAAGGAAAACATTCCATCTGAAGTGGGTCAACCCCCCTGGGCTAGGCTCAGCCAAAGTGTCTTGGGAGGAACGTCCTTCTTATTCTCATGTGCAAAGTCTTGACCAATCATTGTCTTGTCTCTACCCCTAATGGGGTCCCAGCAACCATCTGATGGGCTCTTCAGCCCCATGGAGGTCCAAGCTAATCATCTCCCCATGTGTACCGGTCCAACTGGTACCTGTCTATCGGGCATGGTCCTGCACATCAAAACCTTCTCCCTCCATGGGATCATTAGTCACATGGATCATAGCAATGTCAATCATGTTTCATCATTAATTTATTAAATATATGCATAAAACCCCTGATATATCATTCAATAGCTCAAGGACATTACAATGACCTGCTATACAAAGCCGAAGAAAAAGACAAAATTCCCTATTGGGCCAGCATCCATAAGAAAAGGAATGTTTCCAGAGGGTATCATCCAAGCCATGTAAAACGAGGTGATGTGGTCAAGGGATGTCCAGACATATAGGTAAAGTGAAAGACAAGGGTGTACAGTATTACCTATGGGTGACTTTGTAGAAGGAAAGTTGTACCTGTCATGGATGCAATTCTTTCCAAGCCATTTATTGCCTTTATTATTTCTTTTCTTTATTGATTTTTCTTATTTATTTCTTTTCAAGGTCTAACTAGAGGGCACTACCTTGGCATGGTGACCAGATCTAACAGTATTACCCACAAGCACTTTCACAGAGATGATAAGGTTGGCTCATGATGAGACCCCCTTTCCCTTGGCCATACAACCAAATGTCACTGCCCTGGAATGGTAACCAGATAATGGCAATGTCATACTGCTAGGTACCCATGAACATAATGGGTTGGCTCGTGATGAGACCCCCCATTCTCTTGGCTAGGTATTTTTTTGTTATTTTTCTTTGGGTCCCTCTTCTTTCTTGTTGAGAGGCTTTTTATTTCCTTCTCGGGGATGCTTGGGCGAGGCATATCTAGGTTTCATTTTTTATGATTTTTATCTTTTACCAACTACTTTTACCTTCTGGGCCTTTAGCCCCTTCTTTCCAAGAGATAAGGTGTAACCCCACAAACAAATCATCCTAATGACAAGACTAGGGGAATGGGGCAGATGAGTGGGAAATAAGATGTAAAAGTGATGAAATGACGGGAACGGACAATGGCTCTTTAGAAATCGCTCGATGGCAAACCAAAACCTATGGGTACAAGCTTACTAGGGCAACCTATCAATACCCCCAACCATGGTCAAGTGGGTCAATGTAATATCCAAGCAGTTGTCAAAAGTAAAAGGAATTTGATGCATATATCTAAAGGTCATAATGATAAAAAAAAATGACACATACCATGATACCTAGACCAATTACCTCATGGATCAAGAGTCTTCTCTGATACAAGTCCAAGACGAAGGTGATGGATGTTGTTGTTGCTGACAAGACAAGTCTTATGAAAGAGAATAAAGATGGGCCATCCAAGACCATGCTCAGGTCAATCCTGCTTTTGATACTCCATGTCCAAGACCTGTGGGCCTCGAGACATGATCTTCTAGTTATCCCTAGAAATCGGGGATAACACGTCCAACATGCACACTCGATATTTGATGTCTCAGGTTGGTGAACAATACTCAATGTAACAGAATGGATGGCAAGGTCTCAATGATCACTGTGAAAAATCAACTAGTTCTCTATGGGCTCAGATAATCACAATTGGTAAAAGTTTTCTCGGTGCAACGCTCGATAGGATAAATAGATATTGTCATAATGGTTTCTTTCAATCGGTCGCAAAGATTTATTCAATGCAATTCCATCCATTATGGTGTGGTCCCAATGGTCTAGTGGAGAACTTTCGGGCCATAACTACTTTCCTAATCATTCAGGAGCATCGATTGAACGATCGTAATGCCTCCAACAGTCATATTTCTCTGCCATGGCGAAGTGCCATTCTGTGTTGTACTGATATTCTGGCGAAGTTCGAGTTCTAGAAACCTTTCTTCTGCAAAGTATTCTTTGGAACTTCTTGCAATTTTTCTAACTTTTCCCTATTCTTATTGAGCTTCTGGCCTTCTTTCCTATGATCTAAATTACCGGTTTCCTCTTTCCATTATCATTCTTCTCCTCTTGGCATGATAACTTCGCATTGTGGAGGGTATTTCATAGGCTTCAAGGGTGATACTTCTCTTCTTTCTAGGGTAGGTGATTTACTCTCTTGTACAGACAAGTGTCTCCAGTCTTCTTGTGTCCTTTCAACTTCGACATCCATATCTTTGGTATTTAGTAGCTTCGACTAGTTCTCTTGTTATTCCAGTAAGTGTGTTATTCTCCTAGCGATGAAATCTCTTAGTTCTTTCTTTTTCTGTTCTATATCCTCCTCTTATTGTTTCTTTCGCGTTTGATCTTTCTCAATCCAAGTTTTTCCTAACAAAATAGAAAATGGGGTGTTGTTCTCAACAAACTTAATGATCTCAAATTCTTCTTCTGTCGAAGTGCCATGAACACTCATAGACGTATGGGTAAGTCTTCCACATAGGGTTATCATCTTTCCTCTAAATAATCCTATTCCTCCTAATGAAGGAACCATAGCAGGCTTTCCCAAAATTTCCCCAGTTCTTTTTGTCATGATATTCACTTGTGTTTCCTCATCCAGAACATAGTCTATGTCGAAGTCTCTTATTCTTGTTTCTATGTACTCTTTCTCTTTTAAGACCTCTAATAAGTTTATATATTTGTGATCATTTAAGGTTTCTTTCATCTCTAGTAACACAGTCTCTGATTCTTTCTGCAGTTCTATCGTATCCCTAGTTTCTTCGATTTTCTCATCATTTTCTTATTTCATATTCATCTTTTCAACTTTAGTAATCATTCTAGGACAATCCAAAACTTCATGGTCCATAGCTTTGCAGCAAAGACAACTAGGTCTTCTACCGGGGCATTCCTTAGCAACATGTCCCATTCTTCTTCAATTGTAACAAAGGGTTAATCCTCTCTTTCTCTTAAATTATCCCCAACCTTTCCTATACTGGGCACTGGGATCCCAGTAACTAACCTGCAAAAAATTCTTTCTAGGATCCTGCATCCATTTGTTAGTCCAAACATTATTTCTATGCATAGGGATAACATACCTTTCATTATTTCTATCAGATCTATTCATATCAAATCTTCTTTCTTCTAATTGTGCCCTAGTTTTTAGATTAGGACAAAATTTATAAAACATACCTAGATCCATTCTTTCGAAACAAAAATTTGCAATTATGTTACCTTTCTCAGAGCACAAAGCTTCACGGTCTTACCTCTTTTCTTCAGATTGGACTTCTCTTCTTAGCACAGAGCTTTGCAAGTCAATATTGTGCATTAAAGCACAGATCTATGCACAAAGATTTATTTTCTTCAGTTCCCAGCAATCACAGTTTCAGTTCCTGGCAACAGAACCATTTGTTGGCACAGGGGTAGACCCAGGGTTCAATGCTTCAACAATGCACCAAAAAAACCCTAACTACCGACCCTTTCAGCAACACCTATGAAGTAGATGAAGTCTCACCCGAGGTAGAGGAAGGGGTGGTTGCAGGACTCAAATGTCTGCAACCTAGATGGAACATATATCTGTGATCACACCAGTCTAACAAAGAACTTAGCAATTAATATTCATCAGTATTTAACCTTTATTCACATCACATATCCAAACACTAACTACATAGCAGTGTAGTATTCAACAAGATCTAACACATTCAAGCACTTAGCATGGAGAGATATATCAGATCTAACATTCATTCACATCATTTAAGCACTAAGTTATCATACTAGATTCAACTAAACATTCATTACTGCACTTAAGCTTAATTACATACACAAGACAATAACCAGAATGCACATAGAAACCATAACACAAGATATATGTGGTTCACCCCAGTGTGGGGCTATGTCCACCAACTCTTCTCTTATTTATTATCTTCTCTCAATCTTCTACAAGAATAGAGCCATCGGAACCCACTCTACATAGGAAAGGAGATCTACGTGCACCTCATTAGATCCTCCTTCCTTGAGCTAGGTTTAAGCACAAAACCTTCTTACAATCAGATGCACTTATCTCTGTAAGTCTTGACATACACTAAGCACAAAGCCTTTGAAATCATATAGATAGAACTCTAGCACTTAGCATCTTCCCTCCCTTCTTCTTACATCGCCTAGTTATCTATTTATACATTACAAAATGGGCCTAAACATGGGTAAACCCATGGGATGACATCCCCTACCCGTTACATAAACCCTAATCCCAAAAACTTCCCTAAAAACGGGTTGATATCCTGGGATCTCCACTTCGACTTGCGCTCCGCCTTTGACCAGCCTGTCGAAGTCCCAAAAGAGGTCAAACATGACCAAGGATCTCCAAAACTTGGTCTAGGGCCAACAGGCCCCCAACACTCACCTGTGACTCATCCCAAGTCACTCTCGTATGGGTAACTCTGCCTCAAAAGCCTCTATCTTGGCTCGAGATACTTCAACATGTTGTTGCGCCAAGGCCTCCTGCTCGACAAACTCTTGCATAAATTCCTTCTTCACAGGTCCCTCTAAGTGTTGTTCTACCAAAGTGACTACTTGTTCTAGCTCTGCTCCTTAGCCTTCGTTTGGAGGTCGTCCTTCTCCTACTGCACAACTCAACATTTCTCTATGATTTCCTCTTGTTCTTGCTTCAAGTCCACTGTGGCCTGTTATTTTTCTTCCTACACTTGATGAAGGCGAGCTTCGGTCATGTCAGCTATTCTGTGGAGTTGGGTAGGCTCATCTCCCAACTCTAGTTCTTCTGGTGGTGGGGGCACAGTGGACACTGTGCAGCTGGAGTGAAGGGATTGCTTTACACCTCTTAGCTCTACTTCAATCCTTCCATACATGGCTTCTTTTTTGGCTTCAGATATTTGCAAAATATTTTTCGAGGCATACGATACAGCTGCGATAATGAAGTTGAAGTCGTCAACCATAAGCACAATCTTCAGCTTCAACTTACCCTGTTTGGACTTCTTCCACGATGTAGGTTTCATGGGGGGACCCTTTCTTTTCTTGGGTGTCACTGCCTCTTCAAGGGGGTTCCTAGGTGATGTTACTTGGCCTTGCTTTGGCTTGTCTTCTTCCCCTTATTTCTCTTCTTTTTTCACTTCGTCATCTCCTCCTCTGCTACGTGAATCTGATGCAGTCTCTTCTAATGTGTTGTGTATTTCCTATACATCTTCCATATTTTTCTTCCTGTTGTTGATGGGTGCATCATACTCTTCGCGAGTAACCTCCAGACTTCCATTGAGTTTGGGATTGGACAGTGTTGCCTGGTTGACTGGTATAAGGAAATATATGGGCCATTCCTTAGTGATTTCTTCCAGGTCCTCCTCTGTGAGCTTGTAGTAGGATTGAATCTCTTCTTTACTTTCATTTGTGCATGTAGTAATATAAATAAAATGCCTATCTATGCATAAATTCATAAGGGGCATGAACCTATCCAGAGTGTTCGGCGTCATATGAGGGAAAGACTCAATATCCCTCTTCATCTTCAGGTATTAGGTATGGAGCATTGCGTTCGACTGCCATTTTTTCAACATATCGCTTGAATACTAGAGCATGGTGAGCTTCGCAGCTAATGGCTTGAATGACTCAATGTCAAGGAAGGTCACACCTTTCGGCATCTCCCAAGTAGTGAATGCGGTGAGGATCAGTAACCAGCTAAAATGGAACTCATAGCCTTGATCCCGAGCTTCATGACCATCTAGTTATAAATTATTGACTAGGTAACTAGACCAGTTCATCTGTAGTCCTTCCACGCATTTACCTGTGAGGTCAACAACAAACCCTGTGACCTGCATGGGTCTGTTCTTTCAGAATAACTTACCAGCAATCAACTCACAAGCAAGGGTCACTACGCCATTCTGAATGGAGGCTACCTTGTAGCCTCACGTCCCTTTCTCTACATCATCATAGGTGTCTTTGATCTTTTGTTCCAGGGTGTGGTCTGTAGCCTTCCTTGGATAAAATTCTTGTGGGTCTGGTACCTGCATGCTCAATCTAGTGATCCTATAGATTAGCTTCGAATCGATGATGATGTATCAGTCTAACCATAGATACCCGCCATGGAATCATTACAGCAGGATCTTAATGCATTCTTTAACCTCCTGGTGCCTTCCAAAATGTGGTATCTTCATCACGTTCAAGACAATGGACCTCAAGATGTCGATAGTCCACAGCTGGGGGATGATCTTCAACTTCTTCCCCTTGATCTTGGTCAAATATTTGCGAGGTGCGAGCATGCCATAGCTCTTGTGGTCTCCTAGGTTATATTCATTGATCTTCAAGGTTGGAATCCTCTCCAACTACTATCTGACTGCTTGTATTCCCTTCGGGAGGTACACAGTGATGACTATGTAGTCAAAGTCCCTCGGGACACTATCACAACTCACCACACTAGCTAGGGGTGGGATGTAGTTGGGTAGGATGGATGGAAATATCTTCTCATTTGACAAGTCATCACGATGCTTGGTTCTTTTCTCGGTTGCATCTCGGGATGGTCCATATCCATGAGCAATTGATGGGGAGGATTGCACTCCTCGTGTCGATGAGGCTTGGATGCCCGCTGATGTAACCTTTTCGACCATGAGGTCTATTAGAATATCTTCGAAGGATTTTTCTGTTGTGCTAATTTCGTCCGACATGCACACTCGAGATCTGATATCTCAGGTCGATGAACAATACTCAATTTAATAGAAAGGATGGTGAGGTCTCAATGATCACTGCGTGAAATCAACTAGTTCTCTATGGGCTCAAATAATCACAATTGGAAAAAGCATTCTCGCTACAATGCTTGACAAGATAAATATATATTTTCGTAATGGTTTCTTTCAACGGGTTGCAAAGCCTTATTTGATGCAATTCCACCCATTATGGTGCAGTCCCAACGTTCTAATGGTGAAATTTAGGACCATAACTATTTTCCTAACCGTTTGGGAGCGTCGATCGAACGGTCATAATTCCTTCAACATTCATATTTCTCCACCATGGTGAAGTGCCATTATGTGTTGTAGTGATATTTCGGCGAAGTTCGAGTTCTGGAAACCTTTCTTCTACAAAGTATTCTCTAGAACTTCTTGAAATTTTTCTAACTTTTCCCTCTTCTTACTGAGCTTTCTGGCCTTCTTTCCTGTGATTTGAATTGTTGGTTTCCTCTTTCCATTATTGTTCTTATTTCCTCTTTCCATGATAACTTCACACTGTGGAGGGTCTTTCATAGGGTTCAAGGGTAATACTTCTCCTCTTTCTGGGGTAGGTGATTTACTCTCTTGTACAGACAGGTGTCTCTAGTCTTCTTGTGTCCTTTCACCTTCGACATCCATATCTTTGGTCTTTAGTAGCTTCAATTGGTTCTCTTGTTCTTCTAGTAAGTGCACTATTATCCTAGCCATGAAATCTCTTAGTTCTTTCTTTTTCTGTTCTAGATCCTCCTCTTCTTGTTTCTTTCGCATCTGATCTTTCTCAATCCAGGTTTTTCCTAGCAAAGTAGCAAATGGGGCATTGTTCTCAACAAACTTAACAATCTCAAATTCTTATTCTGTCAAAGTTCCATAAACACTCATAGATATATGGGTAATTCTTCCACATAGGGTTATCATCTTTCCTCTAAATAATCTTATTCCTCCTAATGAAGGAACCATAGCAGGCTTTCCCAAAATTTCCTAAGTTCTTTTTGTCATGATATTCACTTGTGTTTCCTCATCCAGGACACAGTCTATGTCGAAGTCTCCTATTCTTGTTTCTATGTACCCTTTCTCTTTTAAGACCTCTGATAAGTTTATATCTCTATGATCATTCAAGGTTTCTTTCATCTGTAGTAATACAATCTCTGATTCTTTCTGGGGTTCTATCGTATCCCTAGTTTCTTGGCTTTTCTCATCATTTTCTTGTTTCATATTCATCTTTTCAACTTCAGCAATCATTCTAGGACAATCCAAAACTTCATGGTACATAGATTTGTAGCAAAGACAACTAGGTCTTCTACCAGGGCATTCCTTAGCAAGATGTCTCGGTCTTCTGCAACTATAACAAAGGGTTAATCCTCTCTTTCTCTTAAATTATCCCCAACCTTTCCTGTACTGCGCACTGGGATTGCAGTAACTAACCTGCAAAAAAACATTTCTAGGATCATGCATCCATTTGTTAGTCCAAACATTCTTTCTATGCATATGGATAACATACCTTTCATTATTTCTATTATATCTATTCATATCAAATCTTCTTTCTTCTAACTGTGCCCTAGTTTTCAAATTAGGACAAAATTTATCAAGCACACCTAGATCCATTCTTTCGAAACAAAAATTTTCACTTATCATACCTTTCTCAGAGCACAAAGCTTCAAGGTCTTACTTATTTTCTTCAGATCAGACTTCTCTTCTTATCACAGATCTTTGCAAGTCAATTATGCACATTAAAGCATAGATCTACACACAGAGCTTTCTTTTATTCAGTTCCCATCAATCATAGTTTCAGTTCCTGGCAACAGAACCATTTTTTGGCACAGAGGTGGACCCAAGGTTCAATGCACCAACAAAGCCCTAACTACTAGCCCTTTCAGAAACACCTGTGAAGAAGATAAAGTCTCACCCGAGGTAGAGGCAAGGGTGTGTTATCACTGAAATTTCGTTCGCACGTGGCGACAAGAACTCCGCATCGTCAACACAGAAAAGAAGTCATTCATGGCACAAGGTTAATTCCACAGCACAGCAAAAGGGTCAAAACTACACAAAATGATCAAAAAATCAAATGCGCTTTACAGAACATGGACGCGCGTGTGTGCGCGCATAACAACATCGTACAAGGCGCGCATGCGCGCACGAGGTGCGACTGTTGGGCGAAAAACCCGCACGCCTGCTAAACGACGCATTTATTGAAATTGGTCGGCCTCCCAACCACTAATGGATCAGCTCCCAAGTCGATTTGACACCAAATCCGAGCTCAATCCTCATGGTGGGCTGGTCAAAGACCTAATTGTGCCCTAAAGAGCCCCTTTTCACATTCAAAAGAGGCCACATAATAACCCAATGCTTGGCTATAAAAATCCATGAATAACCACCATTTTCTCAAGGAATTATTTGTATTGTTATGCTGCTGAGATTGATAAGGACTCATTCTTTGGCAACACACATTGTAGGCTGCATTTCATAAGCTATTCACCCCTCTCTTGAGTGAACAAGCTTGGAGTTCTTTCACCCACATTTCCATCTTTTCTTTGTAAGGACAACAATCAGTTGAGGGCCTCAAGAGCCTTCCATTGGAGAGGGAAGGGACTCAAGTCCTCTTTCTCCATTGTGTATCTTTGGATTTCATCAATCAGATCAGCTAATACATTGGTGATTTTGGTCCACTTACATTTGTTTTTCATTTTTTTTTTTTACATGCTCATAGTTTTAATTAGTTTTAGTTTGATTTTTGTTTATAACTTAGTTGTTTTTCTTTCTAACCTTTTACTTCACAGCTGTCATGCCTAGCAGAACCCAACTGGGCATGTAAGCACTCACTTTTTTCTCACACAGTGACGAATTGGGTGCAAACAGATTGGCGACCATACTGGGGATAAGGTATCAATTCCTCCCTCATTTGGGCTTTATTTTCTTTCCTTTTACTTTTATTAACTTGCAGGTTCACAAACCGGCCTCTGCCGACCTGCTTGACAGCCAATTCACCAGAAATTGGAGAGAAATTCATCCGGGTTTCTCTTCTCGGACTTTTGACACAGGCGCGCGGGTTTTCCTGTCCACGGGCACGCGTTGGGCGCGCATGCGCTTTTTTCTCTTCATCCTTGCCGCGCGCAGGCGCCATATGCGCCTCTGTCCACACAGTAGGCCGCGCATTTGAGCCAAAATTTGCATTGTAAGACCTTGGATGTGGGGAAAATCACTTTTTTCCTTCTTAAGATGATAATGTGTATGCTTTGAATACTGCACCACTTAGACCCCTCAACTTATAAAGGGGATAATCTAGCAAACATAG
>ML779322.1:971128-990296 GCA_009831015.1 Picea engelmannii
TCTTTTACCCTCCACCAGGTGTAGAAGCTTTTCAGGTAGCAGCAACGCTCACACTACCCAATATGGTGTTCGCAATCCCAGTGTGGTACTTACATCCACCTGAGATGGTACCTCACCCACAGGCAGGACTTCCCATGATGATTCCTATTCTTACTCCCAATACCCCCACTACTCCCATACTCCCTACTCCCCCCGCTAACACCGGGGGCAGGAGAGCGAAGAAGGAGCCCACAGCTCCACTTCCTCTGCGCATCCCACCACCTTGCACGCTGTGCGATAAGGAGGGCCACCAAACCAACAACTGCCCCTCACTACCAGAATTATGGAATCTAATTCCCCCCAACTCAACCCCCACACCACCCATTACTACTGCTACCACTCAACCTTCCAGTAGTAAAGGGTTGAAGACCAAATTCGCGTGTGCCATCTGTTCTGAGTATGGCCATTACACCCATCACTATCCAGCACTGCCTCGTTTTCGACAGGTGTTAGCTATCGTAAGCCATGACTTTCAGAACAACCCATGCCCTGCTACGTCATCCACAACACCTATCACTGACATTCGCTATGTCACCACTTCAGTCAACTAACGCATGAGATGTCCTTGCTCTCTTTGCGATTCCTTAGCCCATTTTACATACCAATGTCCGATGATCATCGAATATCGGCGACGTCAGTTAACCCTACTTCACCAACCCACAGAGGCAATCATTGACATATCTTCACCATTAGAAGAGCTCCCTATCATCTCTCCCGAGCCCGAGGCACTCCCTACGCCTCCATGGTCCTTAGATGACATCGCTGAAGATTTACCCCGTAACCCACCCAACTCTCCCGCTCATTCTTCTACGGAGACTCTGCATCCCACTACTACGGGTACCCCTCAGTACCTCAATATATGGTTTATGTCGAGTGAACCCTCACCTCACATTACCCCCTCTGTTTCCTCAGTAGGGGGCAACCATACTGTCACCGAGATCACTCCCCACGATCCATTATATTCCCGTCGTTTCCAATGCAATGAAGACATACTGGAAGAGCTACAACACCCGGACGCTCCCTGGGACGCATTACATCATCGAGCTCTCTTCCTTCCACAGGAAACCCTCATGCCTCCTAGTCACAATCCCATTTACGCAGTCGAAACCAAAGATTTTATCCCATCAGGGACTATCGATTAGTTCAACAATCCTATTCCTGCACCCGATGCTTTCGAAGAAGGTAATCTATCTAACATTTCCCCCACCATCAAAATTGACATTTCCATTAAACTGGGCATCGTCGAAGAAATCATCATTGGAGCAGCTTGTACTACTGAGGAAATCACTGCATACAAATCCCTCTTCCAGGAATTTCGGGATATCTTCGCCTGGTCATACACGGAGATGCCTGGCATCGACCCTTCTATTGTCTAACATCGCATCGACACCTGGCCTGACATCACACCAGTTCGCCAGAAACAGCGACCACTACACCTAGCCAAGGCCGCGGTTATCAAAGCTGAAATTGACAAATTACGTACGGCCGTATTCATTTACCCCATCGCTTATACGTCTTGGGTTTCCAACCCTGTACCCGTCGACAAAAAACAGGGCTCTATTCGCGTCTGCACCGACTTTCGCGATCTCAACAACGCATGTCCCAAAGACAACTTCCCAACACCCTTCATCGATCAGATCATCAATGATTGTGCCAGCCACGAGGCTCTCTCCTTCATGGACGGGTTCTCTGGCTATAACCAAATTCAAATTCACCCGGTCGATCAGTACAAAACCGCATTCATTACCCCGTGGGGTACGTTTGCATATCGTGTCATGCCCTTCGGCCTCAAAAATGTTGGCGCAACTTTCCAGCGGGCCATGACATACATCTTTCATGATCTATCCGCAATCATCCTAACCTACTTGGATGACCTCACTGCTCGCTCCAAGAAACGCACCCAACACCTCGATGATTTACGAATCATCTTTCAATGGTGTCGTCAGTACAACATTCGCTTGAACCCTCTCAAGTGTGTGTTCTGCGTCACCACAGGGCACCTTCTCGGTTTTATTGTTTCATAGAGTGGTATCACCGTAGACCCCCTCAAGGTCCAAGCCATCACCGAAATTCCACCTCCTCGGAATTTGTGACAACTACAGAGTCTACAGGGCAAAGCCAACTTTCTCAGGCGCTTTGTTCCTGATTACGCCATACGCGCACATGGTTTCCTTCGCTTACTGCGTCACAACATCCCTTTCCATTGGGATGACTATGCCCAACAGTCATTTGACGATCTGAAGGTAGCACTTTCAAATGCACACTTGATTAGTGCACCTGACTACACTCGTGACTACATTCTCTACGTATCAGCATCAGCTGTATCAGTAGCCGGCGTCCTCGTCCAGCTCGGAGATGACAATCGTGAACACGTCATTTATTACATCAGTAAGAACCTCTCAGGACCATCCTTGAAGTACAAACATGAAGAGAAACTTGCTCTTGCCATTGTCCTCGCAGTCCAGAAACTGCGCCATTAAATTCTGCTTCGCACCACCAAGGTCGTCACCGATTCCAACCCTATGCAATATTTGCTCAGTTGTCACCAAGTTAACGGCAAATTCACTCGATGGATCGTTATCCTTCAGGAGTATGACCTCGAGTTCTCAACACCAAAGAGTAAAAAGGCCCTCGTTCTTGCCGAACTTGTCACGGCCCTTCCCTCTGACACACCCAGTACCCCCGTCAATACAGACTTTCCCAACGAATATCTCTTTTACATTGCTTCTCATGATCCTTGGTATGGCGACCTCCTCGTCTACCTACGAACTCAAAAGTTCGGAAACCACCTATCCATAGATGATCGTCGGCGTATTCGCCATCAGGCCCCCCGCTATCTCCTCATCGGAGACATCCTATATTGGCGGGGCGTCGACCCCATTCTGCGTCATTTCCTGACTATTGACGAGGCCGACAGAGTCTTAAACGACTGCCACAGTGGCGCATGTGGGGGCCATCTTTCAGGCATCGCCACGGCTCAAAAAATTATCCAGGCCGGTTACTTTTGGCCTACCATGTTTCATGATTGCATTCATGCCATGAGACGTTGTGAGCAATGTCAGCTCTATGCCAACAAAGCCCGCGCTCCCCCCTCTCTTCTTCACCCTGTCATTACTACAGGCCCCTTTTGTAAATGGGGCATTGACTTTATGACTTGTAATCCCCCCTCTAGCAATGGTCATAAATACATTGTTGTCGCTATCGATTACTTCACCAAATGGGCCGAAGCCATGCCCACCTTCAACAACACCGCTGACACTGCAGCGCATTTTTTCTTCAACCATGTAATATCTCGGTTCGGAGTACCACTCCAACTCGTTTCCGATCATGGGAAACATTTTGAGAATGAGATCTTTGTCGAACTCTCTTCTTGGTTAGGCTTCTCTCACGAGTTTGCCTCACCATACTATCCTCAGTCAAATGGACAGGTCGAGGCGGTGAACAAAGTCCTCAAGACCATGTTACAACGCATGGTGAATAAACACAAAACCAATTGGCATCATATGTTATTTTCCGCGCTATGGGCTTATCGAACGGCGGTGAAGACCGCCACGGGTTTCACGCCCTTCCATTTAGTCCATGGGGTGGAGGCAACTCTTCCCATTGAGTGTGAAATTCCCACCCTTCGCACCGCAATTGAGATTTTACCTAACACTGCTCCAATGGAGCAGCTCTTGTTGAACTTGGAGTCTCTAGATGAAGATCGTTGATCCTCATTACAGAACAACGAGGCAGCTAAAAAACGATCCAAGGCTACCTTTGATCGCCATGTCAACCTTCGATCATTTCGCGAAGGCGACCTTGTCCTTGCTTATGATATCGCACATGATACCTTTAGCCATGGAAAATTCGAATCACTTTGGCATGGCCCTTACATCATCCAACATTGCCTCACCAAAGGCGCATACATCCTAGCCTCCCCCGAAGGCCTCACGCTCAAAGAACCCATCAATGGGTTATACCTCAAGAAATTTTATGCTTAGTAGTAGTCATGCTACTTTAGGTTACTATTCCTTATTTAGTGTTTTTCATCTTTTTTTTTTCCTACCCCCTCATCTAAACTATCCTTTATATTGTTGACATATGCCACCCCCACCAGCTTACCACATTGGGTACGCCGACGACGCCAGCCGTTGGACACAAAATCTCGCTTCGGCTGCTTGGGCTCTCTACACCCCTTCACATGAAATGCTACATTCCAGCGACATCTGTTTAGGACCAGCAACCAATAACCAAGACGAATACACTGCTGTCATTTGCCTCCTGACCGACGCCCAGCATCATCATATTCGTCACCTTAGCGTTTTCCTCGACTTTCAACTGGTCGTTCTTCAACTCAACAATGTGTACCGTGTACGCGATCCGTGCCTTTTTCGCAAATACCTGCAGGTTAGATTATTAACTCGACATTTTGATTCCATTACATTTACACATATTCCAAGAGAATTGAATCAAACAACAGACGAAATAGCTAACATGGTGCTAGATTGGCATATATCACATCAAAATACACATACATAAAGCATCTCATACAAACCTGTCATAAACATGTAGATAGCATCAACATCATCAACATCAACCAAAAACACATGTAAAACACATTTGGATCTCAATAAACATGTATACTCATATATATACGTGGGCCCCTTAGGCCACCCGAATGTTTACATACAAAAAGTACATCGGCCCGCAGGCCTGTGCCACATCATGGTACAAAAATCGGCTCACCAGCCTAATCAAAAACGGTATACACAATACAAAATACATCAGGGTGCCTCTAACGCACCCCCTGCTGCCCCTCCCTCAGGAGGAGGTGGTGTCCCTCCCCCACCTGCTCCGGCCGGTGGTGGTGGAACACCTGCAGGACCCTCCTGCCCTAGAGGCAGACGTCCACTCGTCATCGCAGCCGCCATAGCTGCTCGCTGTACTAGGCCCCACCATGGTGCCAATAACCCTATACACTGCTCCAGGAATCCCTCATCCTGGATGTGGGTCCACATGCCCTCAGGCACGTCCCGCAGCACTGCCTCAAAACGGCGGTGTAAGTCCTCTAGCTCTCCTCCGGCTGCCACCGGCACAGCATGTGATGGCCCCGCACCAGGGTCATCAAAGCGGCGCCTCTGCGCCGGTCTCTCAGCCCCTGCTGGTCTCCCAGCAGCCTCGTCCCGTGGACGCCTCTCGCCACGCGGAGGTCTCCCCTCTCGCTGCACTGGTGGTCTATACAGCTCCACCTCGCGCCCACGAGGTGCCAAATCTGCACATGCACCAAAAAACAAACAAACAATAATATCAGTGTCTATACATCAAACATCAGCGCTAATATATTAACAGCATAACATAAATCACAAAACACAAAAACAGCACATACCTCTGTGGTCGAACACCTCCCCAGGAGGCAACACCATCTCCGGGTCCCCCCGGAAATCCACCCCAGCATAGGGGAACTGCAAAATGACCTGCGACATCTGCCACCATATCTGCGCTGCCTCTGCAGTGAAGTAGTGCCCGCCTTCGCCACCGCCGTGGCGAACCAATATCTACGACCACCACCGCAAGCGCGGCTCTCGTACCCCTGGTGCATCCAGTATCACCCTCGGGCGCAGCATCGGCACCCTCTCCAAGAAGAAGGCCACCAGGATGGAGCCAAATGCGAACTCCCCCCTGCCTGTGAACCGACAACGGTCCATCTGCTCAATCATATGTGCATGCAGGGTCAAACCCCAGGCAAACCGCTCGTGGCCCACCACTACCCTCTCCACCAAAATCAACTCCCCACCACTGATCCGATGAGGCGCTCGGGACCCATACACCCATACTATCATCGCTGCTATACAGCGATGAAGCAGAACATCGATCCCACTGATCCTCACTGATGTCCCGGTCATGTAATCCTCGCCCGAGCAGTATTGCTCGGCGACAGTACGCAGCTGAACATCCCTCGGCAGCACAGGCACCGCCGGCAACGGTGTCCCTCGGAAGGGGAGCCCCGTCAGAAAGTATACGTCCTCCACCGCAGTGAAGGCAATCTGCTCTCCTCTCACGAGGAAGCAGTGTCGATCGGGACTCCACATCTCGATCAGAAATTGGAGCAGATACTCCTGCGCTCGTAACAACGGGCACTCAAAAAACTTTAGCAACCCACTGGTTGCTAAAGCCGTCTGCACTGCCACTCGCTCTGCCGACGGTGCATTGGTCACCGCCTCTCGTAGCGGTGCCCAGTCTCGCTCATGTCATCGAATGTCCATAGTCACTGCTCACTACCTGCACACAACCCAGAATCCTATATTAGCTTAGGAAATCACCCAATCCCTCAAAACATCTAATTTTTCTACCCTGAAACCTTGCCTCCAAGGCGCGGTTTTACTACCCACAGGCAAGCACCCATGCGCGCCTGTCATACCCGCATACGCGCACTCATGCGCGCCTGTTATACTCACAGGCACGCACCCATGCACGCCTTTCATACTCACAGGCATGCACCCATGCGCGCCTGTCATACCCACAGGCGCGCACTCATGCGCACCTGTCATACCCACAGGCGCGCACTCATGCGCGCCTGTCTACCCCACAGACGCACCCTTAGGGCGCGCCTTAATCCCCTACCCCCGCACATTCATGCGCGTTTATTTCAGTGAACAGGTGTGCGCGCACACGCGCCTTTCACTGAGTCGCCCGCGCATTAGGACCCACCCCTAGCAAAAAAAAACCCCTAAAACCCCTGTACGACCCCCCGTACCTACCCTGCCCAAAAATTTGAAACATATAACTATGCAGGATGTTCAGACCACTAACCTAAAACTCGCACACCGAGAAACGGATGCCTCGTGCTCTCGCAATCGCTCAATCTCCTCTCGATCTGCTCTGGAACTCACTGAAGCAGCAGGTACAAATGAGGTGGCAATGTGGGCCCTACAGCTATATATAGGGTTTTTTCCAAACTTCCACTCACCATTCCAGGAGCCCACGGCATCCATTTTTCGAACCGTCTTCAGCCACAGGATCAGCGTCCCACCGCCTACATCATGACTGTCCCTGGGCCACTTTTTACCCTGTGCCCCCGGGGTGCCTTTTTTGCACATCATGGCCAGGTACGCACGCATTGTCACATTTCTCTAATACATGTTCATATTTGATACTATCTTCAGATATTGTTCACTTTGGGTATTTGGTTGTTCTGTGTGCAGGTACTGGATCATCACCCCTCAACAGCTTTCCTTCAGGTATATACTCAGCACTGGCATGTAGTCTCTCCCACTGTATTGCATTTACACTCCAGTCACACCCTCTGATATTGGCCTTTAGGATACCCATTCCTGGCTCTGCAGTACTCACCCCTCCAGTTGCATCTTCAGTACTGTCACCCGGTAGCATTCTCACCCACATGAGTTGTCCCATTCATAGCACCTTTTTGCACTTATGACACTCATGCTATTCTTTCCCTTTAGGGATGGGAGTCCCATTAGTCTTTTATCATGTTGAAGATCAACCCCATTCTCCTTCTTCTCATTTTGCTGGCTTTCCCACATGGACTCCCAGATCATCGCTTTCTACTTCAGTTCTTTTTACCTGCACATCCGCAGGATCATGGACCCTCCATTTCATCCACCATCAGTTTGCCCATCTGCGAACCGCTCTTCATTTCACCTACCTCATATAGAAACTCGCCAATGGGGCCCCCACCCGTCATCAGTTTTCCCGAAAGTTTATGCCCTCACTGGGGCACTCATTTCACACTGGGGCACCTGTTTCTGTATTTGTACATATTCCCCACATTTATTCATTATTTATTGTACAACCGCCTTTATTTCCAGTCTTTACTTTTGTCGTCCCCGTTGGCGACCCACTTCCCTTTTTGGCCACACGCAACCCATATCACCCTTGGTTGGAACATTACTTCTCACTTTCCATTAACGGCATCGTCCATATCTTCGGAGTATTACCCAGGTCACTTACCTTTGTCCTCTGAATTTGTTCACATTGTCCCGCCTCTGGCACAACTTATCCCGAATCTTGTCGTCCCCATGACACTCGATCTCGTCAACACGGTTGCAGCCATGCCTTATATCATGCATCCTCCAACCAAGGGCAGTCTTGAGTCTTCCCACTTCTTGACTTCGTCCATGTACCTCTGCCCTCTCCTCACCTCAGTAGATTCCACGGAGCCCTCTGCTTCTGGAAGTCACGTCCTCCTTTTGTCGACATCAGCACACTTTCCCAAAAGGGCGACAATATCTTGATTCTCATTTCCCATTCAAATGAGAGATCTCGGACGGCACAGGGGGACACACCATTGCTCCCTGATGTCGTTGACCCCCATAACATTCGACGCCAACACTTTCTCATGTTGCGGTGGATCTTACTTTGCGACTATTGCAATTTTTATTATCCATTACCGAAGACCTCTGAACTTGATTGAGCCACCAATGCCCCCATCACCGTCACTGTTTACTTCCGCGATTGTTACCACTGGTTCAGAGTATGTTCCTTTACAGAATTGTCTTCTGCCTTTATCATTCCGCCCCCGAGGGCGCTGCATTTGTCTACACCAACACTTCCGTCGTTTTTTCAGAGTTACATCATACGAGCATGGGGCATGCCCACCTCGTTTGTACACACTTGTATATTGTTATACACCTTGTAGAAAGTCATATTTACAGGTTCCTTCCTTCTCCAACGGATTGCTCTACACGATCCCATTCTTTCTCTCCTTTACAACACCATTCTCCATACAAGAAACATTGCTGGATTTCGGCTATACATTTTGCTCCTAACCTCATCCATCAGGGGGCATCTGTTATCACTGAAATTTCGTCTGCACGTGGCGACAAGAACTCTGCATCATCAACACAGAAAATAAGTCATTCATGGCACAAGGTTAATTCCACAGCACAGCAAAAGGGTCAAAACTACACAAAATGATCAAAAATTCAAATGCGCTTTACAGAACATGGACGCGCGCGCATGCGCGCATAACATCATCATACAAGGCGCGCCTGCGTGCACGAGGTGCGGTTGTTGGGCGAAAAACCCGCGCGCCTGCTAAACGGCACATTTATTGAAATTGGTCAGCCTCCCAACCACTAATGGATCAGCTCCCAAGTCGATTTGACACCAAATCCGAGCTCAATCCTCATGGTGGGTTGGTCAAAGACCTAATTGTGCCTTAAAGAGCCCCTTTTCACATTCAAAAGAGGCCACATAATAACCCAATGCTTGGCTATAAAAAGCCATGAATAACCACCATTTTCTCAAGGAATTCTTTGTATTGTTATGCTGATGAGATTGCTAAGGACTCATTCTTTGGCAACACACATTGTAGGCTGCATTTCATAAGCTATTCACCCCTCTCTTGAGTGAACAAGCTTGGAGTTCTTTCACCCACATTTCCATCTTTTCTTTGTAAGGAGAGAAATCAGTTGAGGGCCTCAAGAGCCTTCCATTGGAGAGGGAAGGGACTCAAGTCCTCTTTCTCCATTGTGTATCTTTGGATTTCATCAATCAGATCAGCTAATACATTAGTGATATTGGTCCACTTACATTTGTTTTTCATTTTTTTTTTTTACATGCTCATAGTTTTAATTAGTTTTAGTTTGATTTATGTTTATAACTTAGTTGTTTTTCTTTCTAACCTTTTACTTCACAGCTGTCATGCCTAGCAGAGCCCAACTGGGCATGTAAGCACTCACTTTTTGCTCACACAGTGACGAATTGGGTGCAAACACGGTGGTTGTAGGACTCAAATTTTTGCAACCTATCTGGAACACAGGTCTGTGATCACACAACTCTAACAAAGCACTTAGCAGTTAACATTCATTAGTATTTAACCTTTATTCACATCGCAGATCCAAACCCTAACTACAAAGCAGTGCAATATTCAACAATATCTAACACATTTAATCACTTATCATGGAGAGATAGATAAGATCTAACATTCATTCACATCATTTAAGCACTAAGCTATCATACTAGATTCAGCTAAACATTCATTACTGCACTTAAGCTTAAATTACATACACAAGACAATAACTAGAATGCACAAAGAAACCATAACATAGGATATACGTGGTTCACCCCAGTGTGGGGCTACGTCCACCAACTCTTCTCTTCTTTATTATCTTCTCTCGATCTTCTACAAGCATAGAGCCACCGGAACCCACTCTGCATAGGATAGGAGATCTGTGTGCACCTCGTCAGATCCTCCTTCCCCAAGCTAGGTTTAAGCACAAATCCTTCTTACAATCACTTGCACTTAGCTCTGCAAGTCTCGACATACACTAAGCACAAATCCTTTGCAATCACATAGATATAACTCTAGCACTTAGCATCTTCCCTCCGTTCTTCTTACATCGCCTAGCTATCTATTTATACATTACAATATGGGCCTAAACATGGGTAAAACCATGGGCCAACATCCCATACCCATTACATAAACCCTAATCTCAAAAACTTCCCTAAAAAGGGGTCAAGATCCCATGATCTCCGATTCAACTTGCGCTCTGCCTTCGACCAGCCTGTCGAAGTCCCAAAAGAGGTCAAACATGACCAAGGATCTCCAAAACTTAGTCAAGGGCCAACAAGATCTCCTTGAGAGATTTCACATGATAAAATTCAAGTCTACCCTGACTCCTTTCCTATCATGATTCAAACTTGAGGATGGGGAGGACACTCCACTGGTTAAAAACATGTTATACAGACAACTAGTGGGGAGCTTGTTGTATCTCACACACTCCAGACCAGACCTCTCCTATGAATTTGGCACAATTTGCAGGTTCATGCAGGAGCTACATGAGCTACATTGGAAGGCTACAAAGGATATCCTTTGATACGTACAGGGAACCGTCACCTTTTCGATTCATTATGCAACAAACTCTACATTGGATCTCATCGGGTTCATTGATTCTGACTGAGTTGGCAATAGCACTAATCACAAGTCCACATCTGGTTACTCACTTAGTCTTGGTTCCAGGCCCATCTATTGGTCGAGCAAGAAGCATGTTACAATTTCTCTACATTCAGATGAGGCATAGTACAGAGGGATAGTTAACATAACCATTCAAGCTATGTGGCAGCTGGCTACAACATTTTCTCATTGAGTTGGGCATTCAATTTCATCGGTCGATTTTCATATGGTGTGAAAAACAGAGCACTCTGAAGTTCTGCATAGATCCAGTTCAGAGGAAGCGAATGAACCACATAGAGATCCACATGAACTACATATGGGAATTAGTACATGGGGGGATCATCGATGTGTAGTTTTATCCTTCAGCAAAATAGACTGCAAACATCTTCACCAAGACCTTCACTGAGAAGAATTTCCATTCTCTATGAAGTCTTGGAGTGAAGGACATAGTTTCCTAGAAACTATCAGTTCTTCTTTTTACATGCATTGTACCTTGGGGGGGGTTCCCATGAGTTTTTCCCTCTTTCCTCACTTTATTTCAATGTATCTTTTGTATTTGGGTACCTAACATGGCCTCGTTGTCGAGACCCATTCTTTATTTTCATCATAGTGTTGGAGTTACTGCGCACACACCTAGGATTTCTTTTTCCTAAGTTTTTTTCTTGTTTATTAGTCATTATTCAATCTCCTATATTTTAGGAAGAATATTCCTCTAAGGAGAATATTCTCTTCAGTTTTTACTTCAGTTTGATCAGTTGAGTGGATTCTAGATGTTACATTGGGATTATCACCATGCAACATTGGGATCATCACCAGCTAATGCGCATTTTCCTTGGTATCATCACCATACTATCTCATTACCCATGATTGTCTGATCTCCTCCTCACTTCACTTTGTTTTAGTCAGTTAACTGAAGACTGATAGACTAGTTAACTCAGCTAGGTGGCAGTTCACTCCCGCAACTGCCCGAGAGACTAGACTAGGTGGCAGTTTACTCCCGTAATTGTTGGTGTTTGTCCATATCACTCTAGACCACCACTATGGCGCATTCTCTTCTCCTCCAGTGTGCATTGGTTGAGTTATACATAGTATATCATGTGTAAATTATGAATTATCCATTTGGTTAATGAGAATTATTCCATTCTTTCTCTCTTGATTCTTCTTTCTCAATTTCTCTCTGTAAATGTGTGTGTTATTTTCTAGCTAGATAGATTATGTGCAAGTTCAACACATTTACAATCCTTGCATACAATATTTTCCAAATAGTATGCCTATAGGTGTGGAAAAGATGCACTTTTTAATAATTAAAAACAATTGGAATTGTCTGCATCTTTCCAACATCATTCTTAACCATTGGATGTGTTGTTTTAGTAGGCTATAGATAGTCCAATCATCGAAGTACACAACCATTTTTTTGTAAATATATTCTTGAAATGCCTTTACCACAATCCTAGAGAAGACTGTTGGGACGGTTTTTAGGCCAAACGACATGAATTTGTATGTGAATGATCCAAATTTAGAAACAAATGTAGTTTTTTCTTGATCTTCCTTTCTTACAGGCACTTGATTGTATCCGAAGAAGTCATTGATGAATGAATAACATTCATATCCCGCTACTTCATTAAGAATATCATCAAAAAATGGCATCATGAATGGATCAGTCACTGTGATTTTAGTCAGTCCTCGGAAGTTGACATAGATTCTTAGTTTCTTTGGGTCATGCTTCTTGCGTTGCACGACCATGGGGATTTCCAATTTTGACTTTTTGATTGGATATATAATGCAAGAAACTAGCATCGCTTCTTGGACAATGGGATTGTATTTATGTGCCAACTTATATGGTCATGTTTTAATAGTTTTTTCTCCAGGGATGAGGTCAATTTTCATCCCACCCATGTCTTGTACCAATCCTTTGAGGTCTTTGTAGTCATTTCCAAATACATCTTGGTATTCTTTTAGTAGGATGACTATTTCCATGGTTTGCTTGTCGTACCAATAGTCACCTATTCTGGCCATTTTTAGTCAATCATCTATCGAAATGTCAAATTCTTTGGTTTTAATTTATGTATCCATCCATTTTGGCGCTTTTGATTAATTTTAAAGGTACATGTTATGATTTCAACCTCATTGAAGACAATGTTACATGTAGATTATTCCTACAAATTCTATGAGAGGATGCTCTTGAATGGTATAGTTCATTAATTCCTAATTATATTACTAGTTGGGATGTGTTAGAAGATTCATTTGCAGAAACATTCATCCCAAAAGTGCATTCATATGTTTTTGATGATGTTTTAAATGTTGCTTCCCACCCATCCTCTCCCATGTGGAAGAAAGATAACAAAATGACCAATTTTGAAGAAGAATATAATCAAAGAGTGGATCACATTTTTAAGTCAAGTCATGTTGTTGAAGATGAAAATGTAAATTCCAAATTACAAGAAGAAAATTCCAACCTCCTATATACTCCATATGAATATATTTCAAGTAGAAATTTTGAGAATGAAATTGAGGAGCCTCCACCAAATACACAAGAAGATTTCAGCCTTGTGATAAATGATGAAACATCACAAGAGTACTTGCAACAAAAAGAATTGATGGAAGAAACAAATCTTGAAAAGAATGATGAACAAAATCACCTTTACAAGAAAGAAGAACATTTTCAAGAGATTTTTGATGAATCAAGAACCACATAAGTGGTTGTAAATAAATAAAAGGATGAATGCATTCTTATGTCGAAAACTCCTTAGCCAAGAATTGATTTTACTGAATTATGGTTCCAGAGCAGTGTTGGTCAAACAAAGCAATCAAATCTTCACCATACTTGATATAACTTTTCTTCAGTACATATTGAGAGTGCCCCTAACTCATTGGTACAAGTCCCAACTTATCTCAAAATTATGGAGTTCATTCCACAAATCAGATAAATGCTTGAATGGCTCCATTGGAAATCTTCCTACACGTAAGGTGCCCCTTTCTTTCAAGTAAGTTAGGGTAGGTAGATCATGTATGTACATACTTTGTTTCTTCAATTCAGTTTTTCATAATAAGGTAGTCTTTATATTGAAGTTTGAAAATAAATATATGAAAGAAAAATAATTAAAAGAATTTATTTTGAAGATGACTCCATAGCCCAATGGAGAAGGTAATCGATTGTAAGATTCTGATGTTCTCAGCAACCCACATGGGGTCATTATCCCGCAATTGGAGCCAGTTGTTGACCAAAATTTGGTCATCTTTATTTTCCTACTCTTGGATTCATAAAAATCCTTGATATCAAAAGAATACATTCTTGAAATTTTATAAGTTCACTCTGCAACCCTCGGTCTCAGCTTCACCACACTTTTTTTGAATCATAAATCTATTTATGTATGCCTAAATTAATCAAGATCTTGTCCATAGGTCCGATTTTGAAGAATCTTTTTAAGTATCGTGTTCTTCTCTCCTCTCCTATATTACAATCCTACCATACTTAGAATTTTCACTCAACATCTCTCTCTCCATACTTAGTCATTTTTCAATATTTGCGGGTTCACGAGTTGGCAAAATCATACATCCCCTCACCTCCTTACACTTCCTCACCCCCGATCCCTCTACCTAAATTTCTCCTCCATCACTTAATTTATCTACATTTCTCCCCTTTTCCCTGAACTACTCACAATCATCATCAGGTTCGTGGACATCGGTCATCCATCGTTATCTTATTCACTTCACTCCGCAACCCGTCAACACGTCCCTGCAACCTACAAACTACCCCCTTGACTTTCGCTACCTACAATTTTCCCTTAACTTACCCTTTCACCTAATTTCCCATACTTAACCATTATTCCAAAATTTTCCCCTTTTAAACCATGAACCAATAAGAACATTCCACATGGAAGCATGGAATTGTGACACATGACAACTCGTGGAGGGAGACACATGGAATATTATTATTAAAGACACGTGGAAAGTTATTACAAAGACACATGGAATTATATGAATGGTTGATTCATCAATGACTGTGCATGAGATGGACGACAGCGGGATTCCAAAATTATTATTTTATTTGACAATTTTTCAAGGGCCGAATCCTCCAAGATCCATAAGTTCCTTTCTTCTCGTGTTTCTTGCTAAGTTATCAAACACTTAGTATTATATATCATGAAGAATATAATATCCCAATGCATGTGGGATAGACTTTTAAACCAAAAAGTCTAATTTTATGAAGGGAAGCACGAAAATCAATCCAAGGGATGAGATTTTCCCATCAACTTTGATCGACAGTAGCTGAGTGTTGATCTTGCAGAGGCCATAACTTGAGCTCCAGGTGTCGGAATAACACAAAATGTATACCGTTGGAAAGGTATTTCAACATAGAATATGTTGGTATAGGTTTCAAATGTTGAAAGTTGATCAAGTTTTCTCAGAAATTAAAATATCAGTCAGTTGCATTTTTAATGGGCCCGCATGACAACTCAACTTCACGAACTCATATCTTGAGATCCGGGCGACGGATTTGGGAAAACATTGTATAGTTGGAAAGATGAGATGATGAAGAGAACATAATAAGTAGTTTTCATGGATAAAAATTTGGTTTTCACTTCCATAAATTTAAATTACATTCATCCTCTTTTGATGGAAAATTAATCAAATTTTAAAAGATAAAAGTTTAATTAAAAAAGGAGAGGGACCCACTTTCAATATACTTGTATTAATGATGTGAATTAATTAATGAGGAATTGATGAGACATTGATTAAAGGAAATGTTTCAAGAAGTAACTTGTACAAGAATTTCTAGAAGGGAGAAACCCTAGCTACTCAAGTAGTTAGAAAATCTCTTCTTAAAAAGGGAAGAGAGGTTTCATCAAGAGGCCAATATTCAGTATTTTCAGAGGGGAGGGGTAGAAGATCAGAGGAATAAAAAGGTACAGCCATGGATAAACAATCAATCTTATGATTAAAAGAAAGAAATATCCATCTTATCCATTATATATATATATATATATATATATATATATATATATATTCTTTTACACCACTTCTCATAGTTTTATGCTCGAATCTCAGAGTTGGGCACAAGGCTGAGTTGTTGAGTGTTCTTCTTATATTCTTATAAGATATTTTCTTATATGATCATGGATTATTTGTATCCACCTATATGGTTGTCAAATATTTTGTAATGAAGAAAATATTGCATAAATAAAACTCCACAAAGAATTACTTCGAGGTTGATCTAGATTGTTCTTTGTAACACTGTTTTCAGAATATAAAGTATTTGAGGTTGACCCATCAAATTCTCTTTTGATATTGATTGTGGTACTCTGTTAAAATTATTTGAGATGATCAAATCATTCTCTCCTATGAAGAATATATGGATGTATTTATATATTATTAAGAAGATTGTGTGTGATGTTGATCACAATTTAATTTTGATGTTGAATCCCTCCTTCAATCTTTTCTAATTAAAAGACTTTTGTTGCACATAAAGATCATATTGGGTTATTGAAGAACCATTCTCATATAAATCCAAATATTTGTGGTTTTTGTTTAGCACTTTCCCTACTCCAAGATATTCAAAGATATATATTTTAGCCAAAGAGGAGAACCACCTCTCTAAAATTGAAGGGGGACTAATGTCCTCATGAAGTTGTCATTTCGGTCCTGGCGGATTCAAGCGTCAACAATCACCCAATAGCATTTGCAAGTAGGAAGCTATCATATTCATAACATAATTACAACACAACAGAAAGAGAAGGTTTGGCTATGATTTATGCATTGCATAAGTTCAAACATTATTTGTTAGGCTGACATTTTAAGATGTTTATAGATCACTCTCCTCTTAGATACTTGGTCAATAATCCAGTGTTGGGGGGAAGAATATGTTGATGGTTGTTGTTATTTCAGGAGTTTGATTTTGAAGTAGTGGTGAAGCCTAGAAGACTAAATGTAGGGCCAGATCATCTAACCAGGATAACTAATGGAGAGGAACCAAGCAACTTGGAGGGAAAATTTCCTGATGCACAACTCTTTTCAATACATATTTCTGATGAACATTTTGTTGACATTATTGAACTTTTGAGTACATGATTTTCCCCAGAGGAATATAACATTGCACAGAAGAAGAATTGTTGGTTAGAGTTAAAGACTACCAACTTATTGCAGGACACTTGTATAAGCTAGGAGCAGATAACATTCTAAGGAGATGTGTAATGGAGCACAAATGTCCTATCATTTTAGCAAAAGAACATGAAGGAATAGTTGGAGGACACTATGCAGGGAAGGATATTGCATAGAAGATATTGCATGTAGGACTATGGTGGCCAACAGTTTATAAGGATCCAAAGGAGTATTGTCAGAATTGTGATGTTTTTCAAAGGGTGGGAAAGTCATCCATGAGGGATGAGATTCCATTGAGACCTCATGTAACTCTTAAAGCGTTTGACAAGTGGACAATAGATTTTGTAGGACCAACCAATCCACCAGCTAGAAGACCAGGAGAAAGATATATCATTACAAAAACACAATATTTGACCAGATGGGATGAAGCAACAACAGTAAAAGATTGCAACACAGAGACTGCAATGCACTTCCTGTTTGAACAAGTGATTACAAGGTTTGGATTCCCTAGAGTTTTGATGAGTAATCAGGGGACTCATTTTATCAATAGTACCATCCAAGCAAGACTGCATAATTTAAGATACATCATCTAAAGAGAACTCCTTACCATCCTCAGGATAATGGGACAGTGGAAGCATATAACAAGATATTGGAGAATACCTTAACCAAGATTTGCAATGTGAATAGGGATGATTGGGATTTGAAGGTACCAGCAATATTATATGCTTATAGAAATACATGCAAGAAGCTTACAGGGAAGACACCTTTCAGATTGGTGTATAGACAGGAAGCAATATTCCCTTTGGAGTACTTGATACCTATTTTATGCATTGCATCCATTACAAACATGACAGAAAGAAGCGTAGCTCAAGAAAGGTTATCCCAACTTATGGAATTAGAAGAAGACGAGATTGTAGTTGGTTTTCATCGGGAAGTACAGAAAGCAAAGGATAAAGATTGGCATGATAGATGCATCAAGAAGAAGAACTTTAAAGAAGGAGATTTGGTTCTCATTTATGACAGTAAATACTTGTAGCACCTAGGGAAATTCAAGATGCATTGGCTAGGGCCATATGAGATAAAGTCTATCATAGATGGAGGTCTTGTGCAGTTGCAGGATTTAATAGGCAAGAAGATTCAAGGACTGGTGAATGACAGTCGACTAAAACTGTATAGGGGCAGTCGACCCAGTAACCATCAGTAGTTGCAGTGCAGAGAAGTGGAGTTGTACATAGTGTATATAGTAGAAGTTAAAAGAAGAAAAATGAAAGAAAAAAATAGGAAAAGAAGAAAAAGGTGGATAAAGAAGAAAAACACAAAAAGTTGAAGTAGATAGATAAGTGTTTTTGCAGACAGAGTTAGATGATACAGCGCACAATAGACAGTAAGTGGTGTGGAAGAACAAGAATACAATGTGCGTCGGAGAAAGGTGACAAGGTAGAAAACACAACGTGACGAGACATAAAGTGGTTGGAAAGAGGAAAAGGATAATGGTTGGAAAAGTAAAAACGTGACAGAGCATTTATGACAGGAACTATAAAAGCAGAAAACCTGCAAGGGGAGACTCATTGTGCCATTACCATAGTTACCAACTTAACGAGAACTCTACAGAGTTCATATTTTTCCGGGGTCCAATTTTTTACCCCATTTTTAAAAATGGTGCTATCGATAGCACTCCCCCCCCCNATTTTAGATGGTTTTTGGATATTTTAAATATTCTGATCCATAATTTTTCCACTTTTTTTTTCAATGCTCATTTTTGCATCTATTTTCAAATGTTTCAATTTTATTTATTTATTTACCAACTACATTTTTGGTGATTTTTCCATGCTTCTTTTAATCTTAAAAATATTTTTTATCATTTACTTTTTTGAAATTAATATTTTTCATATAATTGTGTCTCCTTAATTAATTTATGGTTCCTAGTTTTTAAAATATAGTAGAAAACATCATTTTTAACCCATTGTTTACCTTTACTTCAATATATACAAAATAATTATACTTAAATAACACCATTTTTTAATATATAGCAAAAAAATTTAATTTAATTTTTTTTGGTAAATTAAAAAGTAAGAAAAACTAAAAAAAAAGAATTGAAATTTAAAAAAAAAAAATTAAAAATTAAAAACA
>ML779322.1:1006925-1023697 GCA_009831015.1 Picea engelmannii
AAAAAAAAAAAAAATAGATGGTAAAAAAAAGTGTTAAGAAGAAAAATAAAATAAAATTGAGTGATGAATAATAAAAAATGTTAAAGGAAGTTTTTGGAGATAAAGTAATGATAAGGGATGAAATTTGTAGAAGAAAAAATAAATAAAATTGTATCTAATAGAAGAACTTTTGTTTAAAGGTATGATAAAGGTTTAATATGAAGATGATGGATGATGGGTTTTCAAAAGTGGTTGAGTGTTTGCAATTGTCTTCACAATTAATATTATTAGGTTGTTTTTAGATTTCTAAGGATTTCCTAATGATATGTTAGAAGTAGTGGGGATTTGACACTAAGAATTTGGTGTGATTGTAACAAATAAGGTGTTTGGTGTTATGGAAATGTTTAGTAATAGAAGATTTAGTAATAATATTACAAGTATCAAAGATATATTCTTGTAAATGAGTTTAGATAGATCTACTAGTGTGACCAATGTAGGATTTTGACTAGTGTGACCAATGTAGGATTTTGAGAAAAAAGAAGGTCAAATTTATCTTTGATGCTTCTAAGTAATAATTTCTTTGGGTTTTGAGAGATTTGAAAAAGTTTTGATGTTTTTTTTTGGCTAAAATTTCTTAGTATAGTCTTTTAGCCTTATCATTTTATAATTAAATATATTTATTATTTATCACATGATTATCATTATTGTTTGAATATTTTCCTTTTTATTACATTATTAAATACTCAATCCCTTGATTGATAATTAGTTTATTATTATTGTCAAATGATTAACCCCCTCTAAATTTATATATTCATTTCAAAAGTTTAATGTTATTTAAATCCCTTGATGATGGGTGAAATGTCCACTTGAAATATTGAAATATTTCTAGACTTCAACATGGTGCATCTCCATAAGCTTCACTACACGCATATGCATTAGTTAATTCATAACCCCCATAACATACATATTGGACAAATTTCAATATCTTCAAAATTAAAGCGATTTTATTGTAATAATGTAAGGTTAGAAATTCCTAATTCTCTACATAATAAATATAAAAATATTGTCTTATAAAAAATGAAATCATAAATTTTATAATATTAATTTTTAAGGTAATAGATATATTATATTAGTCCAAATGATTAATTTAATCAATTGTTGGCAATGTTGATGGGCATTTGGTTAGTTTCTTGTTATTAGGTGTTTAATTTGAATCCTCTTAGGTGAGGTGTACTACTCTACCCCGACAGGTTTACTAGAGATGCCATGTATGAATGTGGGGAAGCATCCCTTGGATTTCCCTCTTATGTTTTTCTTGGAGAAAAAGAAATAGATTATTTTAACAAAATAAGAAGATTATTGTTAAACTAGACATTCAATGTGCAAAGATCTTAAAACATGTCAAAAATGGAAACAAAAAAAACAAACAAACATGAATTAACTCCTCTCACATGGTTACAAATAAAAAATGTTATTGTTCTTTGCAAACTATTTAGTATACTACAACTAAATTTACATATATAAATTCTTTAGAAAATGTGATCAAATTGAAGTATTTTCGATGCCTAGACTAATTAAGTGCTAACCAACTATGTGTTTATACTTTTCATCTAGAATGGTGACTTCTTCTAAAGATATGAATATACTTTAAATATCCATAAAGTTTGATGCCTAGACTAATTAGGTGTTAGCTCACTATTTGTTCATAAGACCATAAACTTCTTCTCCCTCCTATGTTTTTTACTAGTTCCAAGGTCTTAAATATGGATACAATGAAAGGAATTTCATCATAAATTCCCTCCATTCATGTATACAAGAAAATTAAATGGGAAAACACTTGGCCAAAAAACCTGTGGATATTGAGGTTCCACAGTCCGTGCTTCCTAATACCGTATTTGAAGCAGTTGTTAAGATCCCCTATTTTTATAGGGATTATGTTAAGATGGCAATAACAATAGTGTAAATACATGCACCATGAGCATTTTTAGAAGCATTTACACTCTCAATTTGTTAAGTTATTTCTTAATATAAGCAAACTACTCTTGCATTTTCTAAATATTCCCTGTCATTGTGGGTTATTAAGGATCAAGGTCCATAGGATGGTAAGGATCTAATTTTTTCAAGTTTTATAGAATAGAACTATTGAATGATTAAGTTTTATAAGATAGGATTGTTAAAATGGCTTAACCCTTTTATAAATGGTTAAACCAATGTGTTTTTGAAAATAGATATTCTATAAAATAAAACTTAGATTTTCTATAATGCTTCTTGACTTAAATAATGTATGTTAATATCAATCCCATTATAACGATGTTAAATTTTTGTGTTTTTGAAAATAAATATTCCAAAAAATAAAACTTAGATTCTCTATAATGCTTTTGACTTTAAATAATACATAATGCATATGTTAATATCAATCCCATTACAACAATGTTAAAATACCAATGATTGTAGAGGGCCCAAGCATTTCAATCTACAACACTTTACACTCAACATAAGAGACATATTAGGAGTTGGCTTGCACTAATCACGTGTTACTTTAGTACCCCTTATTTGATTCAGATTTTGTGTCTCACATTGAGGAGCTTAGGTTTCCCCAATTCGATCAAGAGATTGAGATTCTAGGGAGGAGAAACATCATAGCCCCACTCAATCTAAGTGTGAGATTATTCCCATACAAGTGGATGAAAGCTAACCATTTTTGGCACATAGTTTTCTTTTATCAAAATTCCAGAAGATTCCACCAATGGTGTGTATCCTCCCATGAGGGAGTTTTCAACAAATTCCAGATTCCCCCAATGGTGGGCATGGGCATCTTTCAATGAAAGGGGTTTTGTATCAAATTCCAGATTCCACCTATGGTGGGCATCCTCGATTACAACATCATCATTGGCCATTCCCAACCTCTTAAGGCCTTGTCCCCTGTCCCCATTAAGGAAAATATCTCGCACCATGACATGTAGAGAAAAAATTCCAACCTGGCAAAGGTGTCTTTAGCTATCACTGGCATCCATTAAGTTTGTCTTAGGGGAAGGTCCAAAATGTATGTATATGCATGTGAGGACACATTACACTAAAAGATAAGTGTATGACCTTTAATATCATAAAATATCAAACTCCCCATTGTCCACCACTTAAAGGGATTGGGTGACTCACACCTTAACGGCCTATTGCCTCCCACGTCGTTGAAGGGATCCATCGTACCCCGTGCCTTTTCCAAAGTTTATATCTAACGTTGAGTGAGCGCCGGTTGACACGTGCGGTCCCACCGTCCTCACTCAAATGTACGTACCGTACACATTTGTATTAGAAAAAAAAATGGACGCAAGGGAATGGCCAATTCCATCATCTTTCACTGGATTCCACTACTCATCATAATTTCTTGGATAAGATTGGAATCGTGAATAGGAAGACCAAAATCCTCCGTACCAATGAACATTGAAAGATCTAACACACTCAAGTAATTTGAAGATATTTATTATAATAATTAAAAAAGAATAACAAAGATATTGTTAAAAGGCAAAAGGTTTGATTAATGTAAGGAAGTTTTCAGAGTCAACAAGTTGCTTTGTTTTAAGTTTTTTTTTAATTGTGTTGAAAGGTTTTTTATATAGTTGAGAATGAGGAAGATGTATAATTCTTTTCGTGCTCAACACGAAGATGATATATGATATTTAAAAAAAATCAATATCTACAATGAATAAAATAATTTAATGTCGGTCTTAACTAAAATAATTTTATATCAATATTATATAGAGAGTTAAAGTAAGTAAAAGTAAAAAATGGATATGTGTTTTTTACATCCCATTTTGAGGAAGACATGTAATTCCTTCAACTCTTAATATTGATATGGGGTTGACATTTCCCATTTAAAAAAATATTAGTAACAAAAAATATTTCAATATCAACTTTATATATATATATAAAGCAATGGAAAGTAAAATGATTCTTATGGTTAAAGCATTTCAATGGTGTGTTGCTTACTATGAGGGAGATGTTTAATTACTTATATGTTCAACATGGAGTTGACACGTGTAGATCCATCTTGATTTTGGATCTATCATTCGTCGAGAGGGATCAAGTCCCTAAAGATGAAAACTTTTTTAAATTAAAAAAAACTTGAGGAAATGTTTGCAAGCTCGAGGGATTTGATCTCTCTCTACGCATGATGGATTAAGAGTTAAGATGAATCTTTTAGTGTGGAGGAGATGTGTAATTCCTCCTGTGATCAACACACACACATACACACACACACATTAAGAACCATTGTAGATTCATCTTAACTTTGGGTCTATCATGCATAGGAAGGGATCAAGTCCCTCGACGTGAAAACTCTTTTTAGATTTAAAAAACATGATGAAAGGTTTGCACCTCAAGGGATTCGATCTCTTTTGAGGCATGATAGATTCAGAGTTAAGATGGATCTACATTGTTAGTTAGAACTCATTCATAGCATTTTCAGATGTTGAAATGAACAGAGATTTGGAAGAGGTTTTTTAAGCAATGAGTGAGATTAATTAATTAGTAATCTAGAAAAAATTATTAAGCACCTCTCCTCGTTTTAGGATGAAACTCAAGGTAAACCAACATGGCATAGTTTTGGTGCCTAAGCCAATATAAACATTGAGTGTGACCCACACAATATTATAAAGGAGGTCAACGTAAGGACATGACCCGAAGACCTCCCACTTGAAATTTCTAGCACTCAATTGATCAAGCTAACTTACAAAGCTTGGTAGTAATATAGATTAATATTTTATGCACATCCATTCTTTCATTGTACATCAATTTTTAACTATATTAAAAAAGAGTTTATTTTATTTTAATTATGTTGAAGGTGTTTATTATTATAATTTTTAATATTGTTCTTAATCTGATTTCAAATATGCCTTGATTGTCGATATCCCTTGGATGATGGTCTATGCAATGTATATAATTAATTCCTCAAACACCTTGATCCATCATGTGACTTACAAAACTCGTCGATACCACAATCCTTCTTTATCATGCTTGAGCATTGTTGAATCTCTTCAAACTTGGCAACCTACACATTTATTTGTCCATGTATTTTATTTTTATTTTTTCTTTCATAAACCTCCAACCTTACATTTATTTGTCCATATATTTTATTTTTATTTTTCCTTTCACAAAACCTCCAACCTTTTCAATCCACATATTTACTCAATGCTATGATATTAGTGCTATGATATTCTTTAAGTTAAAAAAAAATTACAAAGGCTTCTTTATATTTATGAATGGCATCCATAGTAGATTTGTTCATGTCGATTAATGTGCCTTATCAAAGGAGCTTCGAACCTAACACCCCCTATTAGCATAGAGTTAGGAGCTAAGAAAAATAACAATACTTGTCAAAATATTATGGATCGATATTAGTGAACTCTAAATTTATGTTGGCATTTTGGTTACTTACAATGTGAAAATCATTAAATGTTTGAACTTTTGGCAATGAAGAAATCACGAAGAGCTCTTCGCTTTTCATTTTGTTAATATTGTATAGGTTAATTAATAATATTGAAAAAAAAAATACCATGATTTAAAATACTAAAAAATAAACAAACAAAAACAAATGACTTAAAAGAAACAAATAAATAAATATTTTTTTAAAAAGTTTTAAAAATAAAAAAACAAACATAATGAATTTAAAAATTAAAAATTAAAACACATTGTTAAATGAGTGGCACATGAATCATTCTGGAGGGGGAGTCGATGGTAGTGGAGGGGTGGGAAGGGGACTAGACAATGTTGTGAAAATGGTGGGTAGCAGGGATCGAATCTGCATTTTCTGTTTGGCATGGAGAAATTTTACCATTCAAGGGTGAGAGGGCACTATGATTCCAGAATTCCCCACCTAAAAAATGTCTATGTCTTTTTTTTAGTTTTTAAATTTATTTTATGATTTTTTTAATTTGGTTCTTGATTTTTTTTTAAACAATAATGTGAAGGCGGAGTGAGTTTTTTTTATTTTATTATTATAAGTTTTCTTTTGTGTTTTTTTTATGATTAAAAAAATATTTTAAACATTTTTAAAATTTGATTTTTTTTTTAAATTTAGTTTTTAATATTTAAAAATTGTTTTTTTTTAAATTGTTATTAGTAGTTTTTTTTTTAATTGTTATTAGTAGCACCATTATTTGGTTCGAGGGTTGATTTTAAGATTTTTATTCTAACAATGTTGATTGTTGAGGTTTTGGTTTCAAACAAGTTGGAGTTTTAACCTCGAAAAAAAGGTATTACTAGTAGCACCACTCTTCAATTCAACTGTTGATTTTAAGATTTGGGTTGCAAAGATACTAGTTGTTAAGACCGTGGTTTCAAACAAGTTCTAATTTTAACCTTGAAAAAGGCGGTGCTACTAGTAGCACCCCTTTCTTATTCAATTATTGATTTTAAGTTTTTTGGTTGCAACATAATAAATTTTTAAGGTTGTGGTTGCAAAATGTTGCAATTTTTAACCCCCAAGAAAAGGGTGTTATTGGTAGCACCATTTTTTTATTCAAGGGTTGATTTTGATGTTTTAAACCAAAAATTATAGGCTTTTAGGGCTAGAGTTATCATTTTAAGGTCATGGTTATTTTCTAGTCAATAACTATGATTCAACTCCTTGTGAATATTGTGAGTGTCGATTGGCATTTGTTTGTGGATGATGTAATTTATGGAGTTATTATTTGATTGGCATTGTCTATACATGCTCAAATCCTTGTCTTCGAGAATGTTGTAACTATTGATTGGAATTTCACAAGTTGTAGTCAACTTTGAGCCATAATAAACATATTGACCAAAGCCACTTGGATAAAAATGAGAAGACCCCACCTTATCAAATCTAGAAAATTTTTGAAACTAGTTGATAAAAGAATTCTCAAGCCTATTGGATTTATTAAAGAAGTGAGAACTAACATAAAGGGAATCACAACAACAACAATTGATTTTGAAATCATCAACACAGTAGAAGAAAACAATTCACATACAAACTTGGTGGTAAGAACTTAAGGTAGAAGAATGAAAGGTATAATATCCCTAGAGAAGAATAGAATAAAGTTAAAAGGAAATGGAAATAAAATTAGTATCCCCCTAAAACCCTACAAAGGAAATCCCTGCTCAAAGCCCTTGGAATATGAAACAAACATTAGGAAGTTATGCCAGCTTTTACAAAAAAATGAAGAAAATATAGAACTTGATGCCAAAGGATAATTGAATTTGGGCTCTCATTTTTCTATGGGGCGAAATTTTGATACTAAACTTTATGAATGGAAAACGAAAAGTTATGAAGAAAGGGATAAAGAATGTTGGAACATTGATGCTATCCCAAAAGATAACATAGTAAATTGCTTCTCGGTGAGGGAAACACGGATTGTCTTTGAGAGAAAAAAACACGGTATCTTGAAGATAGCATAATAAATCACTCCTCATTGAAGGAAACATTGATTTTCTTAGAGAGAAAAATTACACGATGTCCAAGTCTAATCCCTACATAAGCATAATTGACCCGCTTCCCCCTATTGATATTCGAAGAGAGATAATACCCTACTATGCACGTGAAAGAGGTGTCTACAAATGTAGGAGACCATGGTCAACTACAGAGCTTAGTCGAGACCTTCACATGTTAGGATGCATGTTGTTGGAGTACTTATGCCCATCGACAACAAAATTGGACATCAAACTCATCTTTATTTATAGAAAGATTGAATTGGTCACAACAAATGGATAGAAGTAGAAGAAATAAGGAAGTTCAACCTAGGGTTTCAAATAGATAGCCATATTGAAGAGTGTGAGAAAGAATGGAGAAGGATTGGATATTAGGATAAAATAGTTTGGCCACACATGTTCCCAAGTACTTTGGAGGACACAACTTATAAATGGTTCAAGATGGAGGAAATAGGGAGAAACATGGAGCTAGATTGAACTAAAAGGTAACTTTGTAAAAACATTTCCTTCCTCCCTATAGAAGAATAGTCTAGGAAAATAGAGATTTCATCAAACAACTAACTAGATATAGTAAGGAATATAAAGGCAAGTTTAAGGGTGAAGTAGGTTCAACTTTGATTTGTAACAAGGTAATGATAATTGATCAAGAAATAGTAGTTAAGGCATTCCAAGAGTCCATTTATAAGATTGTAGTAGTATATTTTGATCATTAGATCATTTATAGTCTACTCAAGAATCATTTTCATTGGTTAATAATGCTACTAGAAAGGTGTAGATAGATTTGACTATCTTTGACCATAAGGAAGTACATCTTAACACCCATAGGCATACTACTTGGAGATGTATAATGTAAATAAGCAATTAAAGTCGACATGAAAAATACAAAGATTATCTTAGATCTAAAACCTTCGACCAATCCAAAACAAATTAGAATAATTTTGGGTCACATTGGATACTACAAAAAGTTTGTTGGACACTACTCCGATATCAATTTTCCTCTAGATGAACTATTGAAGATTGATATCGAATTTTCTTGGAGTACCAAATGTGGGGAGGTCTTTTAATTTTTGAAGAAGAAGTTGGTCAAGGCTCCAATACTAAGATTTATAGACTATTCTAAGAAATTTCATGTCCATGCATGCCAATGCTTCATACATAAAAGAGGAGTTTTTTTAAGCACAACCAAGAGAAAACAATACTAACCATTTGAATTGTTTTATGCCAATCAAAAGTTATGCAAGTCTAAAAAGAACTATTCAATCACTAAAAGAGAATGTTTAGGAATTATTTTTGCATTGCAAAAAATTAGACACTACTTATTGGGAAACCCATTTATATTTTCTATAGAACATTAAAATTTAAAGTACTTGGTCAATAAACATGTTCATTAAGGAAGAATATGCATATGGATACTACATTTTTAGGAGTTCAAATTTGAATTAATTGTGAAGTTAGGAAAAGGCACATGTAGGTCTAGATCACATGTCAAGAGTTGAGACTAGGGAAGAACCAAATGGGATTAATGATGACCTACTTGATGCCTACTTATCTAAGGCAGACTTTGCATCAAGATAATTAGCTGAAATTGTATAATTTTTACAAGACGACAGAGCCCCAAATGACTTGTCAATGAAGAAAAATAAGGTACTTACAATAAAAGTTACACCATACACCTTGATTGATGGGAGTTTGTATAAAATTGACATTGATAGTATACCAAGGAGATGTGCATTAGGGAACGAGATACAAAACATTATTGAGGAAGCGCATTCTATCCCATTTGGAGGTCACTATCATATAAACACAACAACCAAAAAGATACTGCAAGTAGGCTTGTGGTGGTCTGCATTGCATAAGTACTATAGAACCAAAATGAACATGTTTGATAGATGTCAAGGAATAAATATAAAATTATTCAGAGATTAAATGCCATTGTAGTCAATCAATCCAAGTATCCCTTTAGAATTTATAGGATCATTTTCAACTAAAGGGAAAATAAGAGAGGATAGATATCTTACCACTATAGTTGAGTGCTTAACCAAATGGATAGAAGATGAACCAATAAACAATTTCACCAAAGTAATAGAAAAAAAATTATTTATGAAAATATTATTACCATATCCAAATGTCCACTTACTCTCATAAGTGATCAAGGAACACATTTTATAAATTTAATACAATAAATATATTAATGAAATAATTTATGATTGACCATAGGGAAAGTTCCCCATATCACCCTCGAGGCAATGGTGCCATTGAAGCTTCCAATAAAGTATTGGTAAAAGGAATAACTAAACTATGTAATTTGGATAGATATGATTCGGATGACAAAGTTCTCATTATTCTTTTCACATATAGGAATGCTTATAAAAGATCAACTAGATATATCTCGTTCAATTTAGTGTGTGGACAAGAAATAGTAGTGCCTTTTCACTTCAAGACAAACACTGACAGAGTGGCCAAAGTACTAAATTTTCAAATAGAAAAGCCAAAGAAGATTAATTGTACGAACTAGAGCATCTAGAAGAGGACCTACTAATAAATTTACATCACCAAGAAATACAAAAAAACAACGAAAGGATTGGCATGATAGATACTTAAGAAAAGTAGATATTAAAAATGGAGATCTTGTACTTTTATACGATGAAAAGTCAAGGGCAAGCCAAGAAGGGCCAAAAATAACTTGGTTTGGTCATTGCATAATTGAAGATATTGAAACTAATGGATTTGTTCATCTTAATGCACTCTAGAGAATTGTACTGAAGAAGATAGACAATAGTGTCCAACTAAAAATGTACCATCCTTAATTTAAAAAATAGAAAAAAAAAACATAAAAATATAAAAAAAAAAATCAAATAATCTAATTGGTTAGGGTAGAAGGGTTTTGTAACTATTTGTGAGAAAATAAACCATCAATTATAAACAAATCAATAAGAAAGAGACGTTAATGAATTGAAAGAAACAACAAAAAGAAGAATTGCACAAAAACATGACTAGAAAAGATAAGATGAATCAATGGAAGCATGAACATAAAGACAAAGATAAGTTGACTAGTCAAGAAAAATAAAAGTGGTAAAACATCATAGAGAAACATTATGTGTCAAAAGAAAAATATTAGGAGATAGTGAACTCATATAAAGCAATTCGAAGAGGGAAGCAAAGAACCTCAATTGAACATAATGATGTTATTCACAAAGAAAATCAACATAACATATAAAAATGAAAGTAAACAAAAGCATTGTAAGAATGAGATTGACATACATACCAAAGGACATTTTGATTTAGTAGAAAGATGAAATCAAAACTATGAAGGACACAAAGAAAATCAACATGACATAAAAATGAAAGTAAACAAAATCATTGAAAGAATGGGGATGATTTCAATGAAGGGGAGAGAATGAAAACATACATACCAAAGGACTTTTTGATTTATATTAGAAAGATGAAATCAAAACTATGAAGGATGTTGTAAGTGAAAATTTAGATAAAGACGTGGGAAAAAGGTAGAAATAAAGAAATAATTTAACCATTAAACATTAATGAAACTCTTCAATGATGATTTGATAGAAACACATGTAAATAACTAGAAACATTTAGGAAGTGGTTTGGTTTGAAATATTGAAAAATTCTAAAATGGATGCAACCTTTGTCAAAGTCTTTCTATATAATAAATAAATAAAATAATAAAAAAAATTTCATACACCTCATCATTCTCCATATATATAAATAAAATAAAATAAAATATTAAAAAAAAACTATTTAATAAAAATTGAAGAAAAAAAAAACAAATTTTAAAAAATTATTAAAAATACATAATTTTTTAACAACAAATCTAAAATCTAAAGAATACATATTAGAAAAAAAATAAAAATAATTAATAATAATAATACGAATAAAAAATTACGAAAAAAATAAAAATGAAAATGAATAATACTAATAATAATACAAATAAAAAATTACATATAAAAAAATAAATAAAAAATAAAATTAATAATAATAATAATAATACAAATAAAAAATCATAATGTGATGGGAAAGGAGTGATTCTCATAATCATAATCACCCCAACCATATTAATATTTGTTTGTGTTCTTTCATATTTGTTTTATTTTAAAAAAAAACATGGTAAAATTTATATTAAAAGGACTGCAAGTAAACACGGGAGAAGTACAAAATATGTGTTATAAGAGTTGTAAAAAACAAATTCACTCCCATGTATGCTCTCAGAAGGAAGTAGTGAGCAGGGGTAGTGTTTTCTAGTATGCTAAATCTCGTTTGAACTGCTACAGTGAAAACCATTTAAAAAGATCCTAATAAAAGCACAGTGAAACACAACATACACTTAGAGTTTGTTTCAGTTTGGTGCAGGGGAGTCTTCCTCTGTTGGAGGCCACAGATTGAGATCCAGTCATGGTCGAGGTCATGGCGAGGAAGCTTCGTCGGAGATGGCTGTAGTCGGGGAGGCTGAAGGCGACGCAGGCCCAACCACAAATTGAAGAGCTTCTATCTCTTGCCTTAACAATTCACACTCATCCTTGTTCCTTTGTTGTTCTCCCTGATGCTGAATGGTAATTTCAGTTATGGATAGAACTTGGGTTGAGAGAGATCTAATTTGAATTTGTAAGTTTTGCACCGTGCTCACCAACTCATCGTGCTCTTCCACTGAAACCGTGCGATGATTTTGCCTTCTCATTTTGCCAAATTTCCTTGCGCTATCTGTCTGGATTATGCGAGGATCAGTGTCTTTGCTCAAGGGAGGAGTGAGATCCGCTTCACTCTATGAAGTATAGAGAATGCCTATGAAATGAGCCACTCCTCCTCTGATATGCTCCATCACCCTTGTTGGATTCAACGAACAGATCCGATTTCCCGAATTTTGCCATGAGCTACAACCATACCCACTATTGGTGTTGGTATTGTTCGCATTACCTAAAATCAATGCATAGTACGCCCAAGGCGTCATGCTGAATATGTTCTTCCCACTCCAAATCTTGAATCCACGAGCAGGAGCAACCGTAGGGACGCCAAAATGACTTCCCAAGTCGAGGGAGATGGTTAAAAAGAACAACGTGACACGCACTGAGGTGAGGGGAGAGACGTCTAGGTGTCGAGAGGTGAGGTGAGGCAGCTTGTGGCAGCTGCAAAGTGTGTCAGGAGTCGGGGGCAGAGGAGAGGCATTATGACGGGACAAGTTCGCGACCTAGACCAAGATCCAATTCCACATGTTGCATTGAGTGGGTAGGTGTGTTGGCTGCCATGTGTCAAAAGCCTGACTAAAGTGTGATGTGGTCATGGGATGGGTTTGTAATGTGAGAGTCCATTGACTACTAACTAGCCTTTCTCCAGGGAAATGACCAGATTTGCTTGGACGTCGGCCATTTGATTGTTTCATCGGAGGACATGGAAGAGGGAAATATTGGAGAAGTGTTTGAGAGTTTCTGAAATTTGTTGGAGTATTTCCTTTAAGTGAAAATTTGGGGGGTGAGATCCTTTGTGTGCATGGTTTATAATTATCTTAGAATCATCGTTCACCGAGAGGGAGTGGATGTTCAGGATTTTGGTGAGAAGAAAGCCTTGGTACAAGGCATAGGCTTCGGCTTGGTTATTAGTTGCGATACCAAGATTCCAATGGAAGGAGAGTGTTTGAATTCCTCGTGGGCATATGATGACCCCTCCCGCTCCTGCCACCCTGGTTCTCTCATATTTGTTAGTGGTCTCTATATATGTAATTGTTTTTCTTATATAATTTTTCATATTTGTTTTCGAATTGGATTTAATAATAATAATAATTATTATTATTTTTTTTTAACTTTTATTTTTTATTTTTTTTAAAGGTGTTATATATATGTGTGTGTTTGAGAGGGTGATGGGTATGAGAGATTTAAAAATATATATATTTATTTTTTTAATTAATTAAAAAAACACATTTTTCTTTTCTTTTTTCCATCTTTTTATTTAATTTTTACGATTTTGTTTGTAACATATAATTTTTTTAGGTCACGATTTAAAAAATGTTACAATTTTAAGTTTGAAAAAATATGGTGGTACTAGTAACACTTCTTTTCAATTCGACGGTTGATTTTAAGAATTTTTGTTGTAACAATATCAAATTGTCAATGCCATGGTTTAAAACAAGTTGTAATTTTCACCCTTAAAAAAGGGAGGTGCTACTGATAGCACCACTTTCAATTTGGGGGTTGATTTTAAGATTTTGGTTGTTAAGGTCGTGCTTTCAAACAAGTTGTAATTTTAACCCCGAAGAAAAAAGGGGGTGATGTCAGTAGTGCCACTTTTTTATTTGGTGGTTAATTTTAATAATTTGGTTGCAACGACATTGGTTGTTGATCCATGGTCTTAATCAAGTTTTAATTTTAACCTTAAAAATGAGTTTTTATTGGTAGCACCATTTTTCAATTTGGAGGTTGATTTTAAGGATTTTTCTTCACAACATTACAAGTTTTTAAGGCCATTGTTGCAAAAGGTTGTAATTTTAATGCCCCCCACAAAGAAAGGGTGATTCTAAGAGCACCACATTTTATTTTGGAGTAAAAAAAACCACTAAATGAGAACTCTGAAAGGTTCTCATGAAGTAGGTAATTGTGTTATTTACCTAAATTGCATAGTTGTTGTAGGGAAGACACCAACAGGATAGTCAAAGCAATTGAAGCCCCAAGTAGAGCCCTCGATCTATATATTCTTTCATTTGATTCCATAAATAACCAACCACCAACTATTCCAGAACTAACAGAAACAAGCAACATCTAGATTGATCAATGAAGGTAGAGAAAATTTTGATAAGTAATATTTTTAAAAAATTTCATCCATCTCCTCCCTTCTTCTTCGATACAAAGAATATTTTGAGGTTGGGAGAGTTGTTTTAGCAGCCTTAGTCATCTAGTAAACTAAGTCAATATAGACTAAATGTATCATATGTAGGAGTTGACTGGTAGTCAAGTTAATCGACCAAACAACCAAGGTAGTTACAATAGTTATAACTACCTTTCCTCTAATTTGAGTATAAATATGTGTTAGTATGTCATTATACATTAAGAGATTAAGCATATAATAAAGACAACCTATTGTTGTCTCTATGGTTATTTGTTCTCTCTTCAACTATGTGTGTGTGATGTAGAAAGATAGATAGAATGTATATATGGTTATTTTATTATACTATATAATTGCTAACTACATTGCAATATAATCCTTTAGATTACAACACCTATCATCTCCAATATTTCGAAAGGTCCATATATCATGGCTTTGATTTATTTTTTTGCCTCTTTAGCCTTTGCTTCTTGAGGTGAAACCAAACTCTATCTCTTGAAGTTGTAAGTGTAACTTCCTAATCCTACCTATAATTTTCTTTCTTTAATGCATCACTTGAAGTTACTACCCTTACTTCACATTATCCATATACAATATCCAATGGTGATGGTGGCTAATATCCAAAACATAAAGGGGACTTATAGGTGGAAGTGTGGATAATAATGTTATAAGAATGTTGTAATTTTCATCCTAGGTTATTGTGTGCTTCTAATTGTATCCTTTAAAAGCATAAACATAAGTCCTATGTACTACATCTGTCTACCCATTGGCTTATGGGTGGAAATTAGTGGACACATTTTTTTGAGTATCTAATTTCTCCCATAATAAAGTGAAAAATGCCTGTGAAATATACTATCTCTAATAGAAATGATGCTCCCTAGAATTCCAAAGAGCACCTAGACACTTTCAAAGAACAAGATTGTAGCTTCTTTCCCTTTGATGGTATTTTTGCAAGCCATGAAAACACACATCTTATTAAACTTGTCAACTACCACATATAAGTAGTCATGCCCTCTTACTATCCTCAACAAATCCCCAACAAATTCCTTGGATATGATTTCCCATGGCCTTGGAAGTATTAGAAGTGGACTATATCATCCTTGTTTCGTGTTACTAGGATTGTTGGTGCAACATAAAATACAACCTATGATAAACCTAGTTGTCTTCCCACACCTTGGACGGTCAATACACATATGTATACAAGCTATCCATAGTCTTCCTTACACTAAATGACTATCAAACTCAAAGGTGTGAGCCTCCCTTGTCAGTTGCACTCTTTCTTCCATTGGTACACAAAGCTTCCCTATCTTGTAGAGTATCAAATTTGGAGACTGTAACTACCACATAACTATTTTTGTTTTCCTATTTGTTGATACATCCCATTCAAATCCTCATATTTTTAATACTCCTCTATGTATACTTTATGGGTGAATGGATCTGTGATGGATCAATGTGCATAATGGCTCCCAAACCTATGAATTTATGTACTAGTGGTCAATTGGATAGAAAATCAAACAATTTTTTGGCAATATACCCTTCTTGTGTTTAATCACCAATTGAAATCATTGTAGAATTCACATCCACTTAAAGTCTCTTTCTTGTTGGAGTTTACTCTAAGTTTATAAATATTTTAGAGGCCAATGATCAAGTGTTTCTTCATCTCCAATCCTATAAATAGACATCTCTCAGACACAAGAGCCACCAAAAGTTAGCACCAAATTTGTGTGGATCCTATCAAATCCTCTAGTGCATTGGACAATTTTCCTATAGATTCTCTCTTCCAACCCACTCCATGAGCTCCCAATCTTTCATGTGTCCTATTTGAAAAAGGTAGTGAGGTCAAATTACTAAGTTCAGATCAATCTTCCTGAAATTGATGAATAAGGTTCCCTTTGGTTATAATCAGAGGCAACACTAGCCACATGAGAGCATCGGCTATGCTAGTACACTATTCAAGAAGTCCTAATGCAATGGAATAATGTGTAGCCTAAAGATGATACCTAGGAACCAACAATGATTTTACACCGGTTTCCACACCTCCAACCTTGGGGTCAACACTACCTTTGAAGGGGGGGGGGCATGTTAGGGCCCTACCCTAACCTCCCTACTTTGTGGTACTTAGGAGTTAGTCAATTAAAGTTTGAGATCATGTTCTTTGAATAAGGCTCATTAGGTAGTTGGTGTATGGTTACTCAGTGTAAAATGACCATCTTTATTAAATACAACCTTCTAGGTGGTTGGTACTCATTAATGATGGGATCACTAGTGGTTAGGGTTTTTCTAGTAAGAAGTTATTTATAGAGGTAGATGGCTATGCAATTGTTTGTCAAGTAATTTAATTGGGAGAAGTCTAAACATTATACAATTTGGGCTTTTTTCAACAATCATCATCAGAATCTCGCTATAGAAGAATTACAATTTTTCATTACTAAAATTGCATTTTTGAATGCATAAATGGATTTAATGCCCTTAAAAACCCCTATTGCACCTTGATTGTGTAATCTCAATAATTGATATATTCAATT
>ML779322.1:1028122-1044138 GCA_009831015.1 Picea engelmannii
GGTATAAAAAGTCATGAAAAATGATGATAGGTGAATAGGAACAGATAAGGTGGAGGGAGGATTCCATGAATCACCCCCCTCTTATTGCATGTGTTTTTTTCTAATACTTTGTTTTGTTTTATTTATTTAATTCATTTTTTAATATTTGTTTTTAAAACTTTTTGATCGAGGAGGATCTCGGTGGCCACCCACCTTGTCCAACTGGCTCAAAACATTTTTTTGGCAACTTACTATTTTTAGTAGTTTTTTGGTTCCTGAACTTCCACAACCATTTTGAGGGCCCAAACGATGTTTTTTTCGCGATCGGGCACCCCAACGATGGCCAAAGGATATGATTGATCCCCCTAAATGAAGCTCCTCATCAATACCTTTCCAACGAGCTATCATGCACCCTAAACAAAGATTGTATGCAAAAGTTACGCCGGGAAGTTGATGTATTAACTTACCCCAACGAGGCCCACATGAATTTTGGTGCTTCATCTCCTAGGGTTAGGTTTTTTGATGTCTATGTTTTTGACATTCATGTTTATTGTAAAAAGGCATTCAGAGCCTCATTGTACTCATATTCTTGCAAATGAGCGTAGCTGTCACATCTCTTCTCAGAGATAAGCTGCCACCATTCTAGCAAGCTTGTTTTGAGTTTGCATTTTATAGTTTTCATCATATTTCTTATTTAATAGAAGTCAAGTTTTACTGTATCTCTATTATTGTTCACTGTGTCTTTGTGTTCATATTACAAATCTATGGTTTCATTTCGTTCTGCTCATAAATCCGGATCAATGGTATGAGAGCGGTCTGCTCCTTGTCATTTTTTAATGCATGTCCTTGATGCGGTCAGGGCATAGAGAGTTGGGTCTCGAGTTTGTTTCTCTCGAGGAAAAATTCTCTCGCATGCCCAAGAAACCGTCCATGGCGGGAAAAAAGAAATACGACATGACAAGAGATCCTTTCAAAATGTTGTTCGAGGAATCCCATGAGTAATAGAGGAACGAGATGATGAACAACTTTGCACAAATCCTTCGACGACTACTGACAAGGGACACATCCACCTCAAGCGGAGGCGTTGCCCCCTTCAAGGTACATATCAATTTTGATATTTCCATATTTGAAGGTCAAATAGATGTGGATGTCGTAGATAAATGGTCAAACCTTCTAGAAGGGTGTTTTTATGTCCACAACTTTTCCGATAGAGAAAAGATTACATTTGTGCTCCTCAAGGTCGTCCCCCATGTCAAATATTAGTGGGAGACTTTTTGTGAGAAAAAGGAAATAGAGGGATCCACATTATTTGTAGTTTCACCCACTTAGGGTTCCTTCAAGGATGTTATTAAGGAACAATACTACCATGTTGGAATTTATGATGACTAGTATACAAGATGCACCACACTGCAGTAGTAAAGAGACCAAATAGTGCCAGAGTTCACTAATGTCTTCCATACCTTGTGTACCAAGTTGGGTATCAAATATTATGACCGACATATGGTGATCAAGTACTGCGATGGTCTGCATAGATAGATCCATAAAGAAATGGATTTTTTGGACATCTCATCCTTGGGCACGACCTATCAATATGTCGTCAAAATTGAGCAGAAAATGAAACAAAAGACACGACAATTTGGGTTTGGGAACCCCTCATAGCAGAAGCAGGGCAAGGGAAACCCCAACTTGTAGAATAAATGATAGAGAAAATATGGGCAACCTCACGACAACTAGTCTAAGCCTCAAGCAAAGAAGGACAACGAGAAGATGAAGAAAGACACTGAGAAGTGGTGTGAGTTCCATAAGATCCCTTGGAATAACACTGTTGATTGTCGCTCAAAGCAGTCATTGGTGGTTGAGGTAAAAGCCTCTGAATCAGATGTGGGTTACGACTTTGATCAAAACCAGAAAAGGGGAGACAGATCATTGACGTAGAACCTAGTGCCATTGTTGCTACCACCAAGATCCATCCTAGTGAACCTGATGAGCCAAAGGAAGGTGAGCGCCTCTTTCATTCACAAATGTGAGTAAAAGGCACTCCGATGCACTTCATCATTGATAGTGGTAGTTAGAAGAAACTCATCTCAGCAAACATCATCAAGCAGCTAGCCCTGTCGACAACGCCGCACCAACAACCCTACACCATCGGGTGGCTCCATCAAGGAAGCGATCTTCGCATAAACCAATAGTGTCACCTATCATACGACATCAAGCCATTCAAAGATGATGTATTTTTTTATGTTTCTCCCCTTGAATTTTGTGATGTTCTTTTGGTCCAACCTTATTTATGGAAACATCATGCTGTGTATGAGTCTAGGCCTCGTAGTGTTATTATTACTTTGAACATGAAATTGTACAGGATTCCCGAGGTAGTCCCACCTAGTGTTATTTCCTTGATCTTTGTCAAGAAATACAGGAAGGTCATTTATCAGACCAGGAAGTTTGTCTTCTTCGTGATTCACTCTCAAAGTGAGCTAAAGGTTGCAGCGACATCCATGGCCTCCATGACTGACCTCTCCGCATAGTAGAAGAAAGTGGATAAGGTCATGGAAAAGAATACAAAGACATCTTCTCATCACCTACTTGAGTACCTCTGCACTGTCAGGTCAAGCATCCCATCAATATGACCCCCGACGCACCGCTACCCAATGGGCCAGTCTATCGCCGCTCTCTGCTAGAAAATGAGGAAATCAAGCATTAGATCCAAGAACTGCTCCACAAGGGGAACATCCGAACTAGCTCATCCCCTTGTGGAAGTCCAATTATGTTGGTGTAGAAGAAAGATAGGACTTAGCGACTTTGCATTGATTACTAGGCCCTAAATAAAATCACAGTCAGGAACCAGTACCCAATTCCCCAAATCGATGATCTCCTTGATCAAATCAAGGGGGGAAAATACTTCAGTAAGATTGATCTTAAGTCTGGCTACCATCAGGTCCCAATAGAACAAACATATGTATGAAAAATTTCCTTCAAGTCAAAAGAAGGTCTTTTTGAATGGATGGTCATGTCCTTTGGTTTGAAAAATTTCCCAATAACTTTCATGAGGATGATGGATGATATCTTGCGGCCTTTCACTAATTCTTTTGTGGTGGTGTATCTGGATGACATCCTTGTCTACAGAAAGACTTGGGTAGAACACTTGCAGCATATTCAACAGGCTCTGCACACTTGGAGGAGTACAAGCTATATGCCAACTTGGAAAAAATATCCTTCGACATGGACATGGTCCAGTGCCTAGAATATATTATTGATGCACATGGTGTGTATTTTGATCCAAAAAATATCCAAGTCATCCATCACTAGCCATCCCCAACCATGCTCACTAAGCTTCATATCTTCTTAGGCCTTGCCAATTTCTATCACAAGTTCGTGTTGGGATTCTCCCATATTTCATGGGCCCTTAGCCAAATAACCAGAGGTGGTGGTAAGGAAAAATTTGTGTGGGGCTTGTCCCAATAGAAAGCATTCGATGATCTAAAGCAGTGCTTGTGCTTCGCCCCAATGATTTCATTATATGACTTGCAACAACCCTTTGAGATCGATACAAATGCTTCAGACTATGCTGTGTGCCCAGTCATCACTCAACACGACCACCCCTTGGCCTATCATAGTGAGACACTATCAGATGTTGTTCATAAGTAACCTACTTACGACAAAGAAATGTACTCCATTGTGCAAGCCTGCCACTAGTGGAGGCATTACATTCTCGAGAAGGAGACAATTATCCACATTGATCATAAAATGTTGCAGTTCATGCAAACAGAAGGAAAATTTCATAATGAAAGCCATCAAAAGTGGTCCACATATTTGCATCAGTTCCACCTCAACATCAAGTATAAAATAGGAAGTACCAACTGAGCCATTGATTGCCTCAACCAACCTCCAGTCGTTGAACTCACCATAGTGCTCGATTCTTACAACCACGAGACCTCTGGATGACCCCTCCTCTATGAAACAGATCTTGACTTCGCCAACACCTACCAGATGTTTGGCACAAACAAAACTATCACTAATTTCCATCTTCAGGATGGGATTTTGTGCCATCTGTGCCATCTCTGGGTTCCGTCAAGCGAGTGAGTGAAGATGATTTCGGAAGGCCACTACAGTCGGGTGGCAAGACACTTCGGTGTGGAAAAGACAGTGGCAGTGTTGTAGCGACATTTATACTGGTCGAAACTTCGATAGGATGTCAACAAGTATATCTGGTCCCGCACTGCCTGTGCTATTGCCAAACTGGCCACTAAGAAACAAGGCATGTACAATCCTCTTCCTACTCCTGACAGGCCCTGGGAATCCATCTCAATGGATTACATGTCGGGCCTTCCATTCACCAAGCAGGGAAATGACTGTGTTTTTGTGGTTGTTGATCGCTTTTCCAAGATGGTGATTCTGGTTGCCTACAAGAAGAGCATCATAGTGGAGGCCATTGCCAAGATCTTCTTTGAATGAGTGTGGGTACACTTTGGGATCCCAAAAACCATTATCTCATATTGGGAGAGTCAGTTCGTCAGCACATTCTGGTCGAGCCTCTGGTCACTATTGGACACCAAGCTCACCAAGTCCATTTCCTTCCACCCCCAAATGGATGGCCAAACCAAGGTTGTCAACCAGATGATCGTGCACATCCTTCGCATGTAAAATTACAAGCACCCTCATACCTAGGACGAGAGGCTTACCTATGTTCAACACAACTACAATAGAGCCATACATAGCTCAACCGACCACAACCCCTTTTAGGTGGGGTTGGGATTTCAACCATTGGGTCCCATGGATGTTGCACTACTCCTTGCGACCACCCAAGCCGACTCATCGCATGCTCCAACTGGAGCTGACAAATCCACCTGGTTGATTGAGAGGATCTAGCACATCCGCCAACAGGTTCACGATATTTTAGATTTTAGATAAGTCCAATGCCAAGTACAAGAAATGCCATGATCAACATCGGGTGCCACACCAGTTTCAGGTGGGAGACAAATTTTGGTTGCACTTGCAGAAATAATTCCTTACAAGGCCTCATCAGAAGATTTTTCCACTTCGTTATGGACCCTACACCATCATGAAGGTTGTGGGTAACAATTATTTTGAGCTCAACCTTCCCCCCTTTCTTGGCTTGCACCCAATGTTCAATGTGGACCTCCTTCGACCTTATTTTCAACCATTATTGGACACCTCAGAGATAGCAGAACAATTGACACCAATAGAGCTCAACCCTGACTATATGGAACAAGTATCCACTGATCATATCGTGGACACATAGGTTAAGGGAACTCACTAGCAGTGGATCCAACTTTATCGGGTTGTCAAAGAAAGGCAGCTCTTGCACCAAGGAAAGTGGCTCACCCGAGGCCAAATTCAACAGAAATTTCCTCATCTGATGAGGGCACTCAACACAATGGATACCATTTCTTCCTAAGGTGGGAGGATTGATCCAGGATGATCTCGGTGGCCACCCACCTTGTCTAAATGGCTCAAAATAGGTTTATGGAAACTTACTATTTCTAGCAGTTTTTCGGTTCCTGAACTTTCGAGGCCATTTTGATGGCCCAAATGACGTTTTTTCATGACCAGGGACCTCAATGATAGCTGCAGGATTTGATTGAGCCCCCTAAATGAACATCCTCATCAATATATTTCCAATGAGCTATTGTGTGTCCTAAATGAAGATCGTATGCAAAAGTTACGCCCCCGGGAAGTTGATGTACTAACTTACCCCAACAAGGCCCAGATGAATTTTGGCGCTTCATCTCCTTGGGTTAGGTTTTTGGATGTATAGAGTTTGGGCATTCATGTTTATTGTAAAAATTCCTTTAGATCCTCATTGTACACATATTCTTGTGAATGAGTGTAGCCATCACATCTCTTCTCAGAGATAAGCTGCCACCATTCTAGCAAGCTTGTTTTCAGTCTGCATTTTATAGTTTTCAGAATATTTATTATTTAATAGAAGTCAAGTTTTACTGTATCTCTATTATTTTTCAATGTGTCTCTGTCTTAATATTATAAATCTGTGGTTTTATTTCATTCCGCTCATAAATCCGGATCACTTTTTTATATTTATTTTCTAAAATTTCCTTTTTTAATGTGTTTTTTAAATTTCTTTAAAAAATGTTTTATATTTGTTTTTATTTTTATTTTTATATAGTAAATGATTTTTAAATTTGTTAAAAAAAATCTTAATTTTTTTATATTATTTATTTATTTAACATGTTTTTTTTTTTAATTATTCTAAAAAACATGTTATTCCCTCGGTTTTGAGTTTTTTTTTCTTTAATTAGGTCACAACTACAAAAAAGTTGCAATTTTAAGCCTCCCAAAAATAAAATGTTGATTTCCATAGCACCTTTATTTTTATTCAAGTGTTGATTTTAAGGCTTCAATCACATCAGTACTATTTGTCAAGGCCACAGTTTCAAACAAGTTGTAAATATAACTCCGAGAAAAGGGGGGTTTCTATTGGTAGAACCACTTTTTGATTCAAGGGTTTATTTTAAGGTGTTGGTAGAAACAATACCAGTTGTCATGGCCATGTTTCAAACAAGTTGTAATTTTAACACCGAAAAAAAAAGTGACGCTGGTAGCACCAATTTTTGATTTGGGTGTTTGATTTTATGTTATTGGTCACAATGGTACCAATTTTCAAGGCCATGGTTTAAAACAAATTGTAATTTTAACCTTGAAAAAAAGGAGGTGTTACTGGTAGTGCCACCTTTTGATTTGGGGGTTGATTTTGATGTTTTTGTTCACAACATTATGGGAATTGAAGACCATGGTTGGAAAGGGTTGTAATTTTATATTTGAAAAAAAAAGGGTGATTATGGACCAATCAGGTGTTAAGCCATGGATAAATGTAGTTGTTAATATTGAGGAGAATATGAGCCATCAAATCCCTCTATGTCGGGAACATATTGTGACCGTTAGATTACCTAACTACAAATGCATACTAATGCATACTAAAGAAACACACTTTTACCTAACAACACATTAGACCAAGTTGATCTTAACTAACTCTAAGTGTCTAAAAATCCTAATAGTTTTTGACTCCTCATGTTGTGTTCTCCATTGCTACTCATAAAACACATCTAAAAACTAAACAAATTGGCGTTATGAAAGAGGAATTGTAAACCTTGGAGAAGATATTCAGAGGTTGTAGATGAGCATATATTCTGGAGAAGTTAGGTATCCTTCACCCAATGGTTATTATTACTCACTAGATACTTGAGAACCAAAGTATATTCCTATAAAACATTCAATATATTGAGGCTCTCCCTACCTACCCTGAAGAGCATTGGAAGGAAGAAAATCCTCGAGGGATTGTTGAGTAGATAAAGAGAATATCTTCATTGTGTTTTGTAGGGAAGCATAGGAGAGTTCCATGGTTCTTTGATTACGAGATGAGATGCCTAAAGTTCTCTATAGTGATTTTATTAGCTAAGTCATGAGAAAAATCAACACTATGAAAGAGGAATTGCAAATATTGGGGAAGATATACAGAGATTGTAGGTGAGCATAGAGGTTGGGTAATTTAAGAATCCTTCATCTACTTTTTATTGTTTCTCATTGGTTTCTTGAGAGCCAAAGGTTAACATTCACTAGATTGAGACTCTCTCTACCTAGAATGAAGAGCAATAGAAGGGAAGAAAATCCATAAGGCACTATAGTAGAGAAAGGGAACATCTTCCTTATGGTGTGCAGGGTAGTAGAGGAAAGTGCCATGGTTGTTTTATGGCTAGAGAAGAGGCATGGAATGCTCTATAGTGAGTTTATTAGATAATACATGAGAGAAATTGGGTTAGGTTGAGTGATCTATAAGCCCGTGGCTTGTCTCCTTCACCCCGGTGGCCTCATATCATATCTCGGGGGTGGCATATTCACTAAATGCATACAATTGGGTGGAAAATTACTCATATGTAGCTAGTTCCTTAAACAATCTTTAGATTAAAAAAATTCTTTATCTATGTATAAATTTTTTCAATTGATTTTTTTTTCTAATATGAAAGTGTGTGTACTTTTCATTCTATTTGTATGAATGAAATATGTTAATCCATTCATTCAATCTCACTGCATTTTATTAGTTGCACCCATGCATTCATTTGAATTTTGATGGGCTGTTACTTGTTCGAAAATGAAGTGGGTTCCCTTTCTATGGTTAAAATACATGAAATGAGACATGACTATCAAAGTTTAAGTGATCCCTTGAGGCTCCAAACACCCACAATATTTTTCAAAGGAATTAAAATTCATATCAAAGCATTAAATGCACACACACACACACGCACACACACACACACACACACACACACACACACACACACACACACAGGCGTCTACATATTAGGAGGAAACAATAAAATGTGGTATGCAGTATATATTATACTGAATACTATAGTATAATATATACCATATACCATAGTAGGCATATTACATTTTATGGTTTCCTCTTAATATGTGGACTCGCATGTGTGTGTGGCATGAGTTTGTTTATCATGAAGGAGAAAATTGTAAAGTGAGGTATCTTATAAGAAGAAAATGTTAAGCAGTTTATTTTCAAACTCCTAAAATTTATGGGATGGTTGTTTTTTTCATGTTAATTCTAATGGCATCCACTCCAAAATCACCCATAAAAAAGTGTTCAAAGTGAGAAAAAATGTTTTGTCTGAATGTAAAATTTCAACACTGGAAAACACTCATCCAAGGGAGGGTAGGGAATGCAAAAAGGTTACAACTAAGGAGGTGAGGTTTAGTATCCTAGAAGAACATGAGAAACAAAGCATGGATAAGAAATTAATAATCAAAAGGAGTTTGAAACCAAAAAAATGAGGATGAATATATAACATGGACATCAATAGGATTCTTGAGAGATATCATAAGGTGGGAAAACCTCATACAAATAATAAAAAGGGTGAGAAAACTAGAAAACCAAAGAGGTAGAGAAAGACCTCTAAAGGTAACATTTTGGAATGAATGGGACAAATCACTAATCCTTAAAAAAAAAGGAGGTTGAAGGGGTCCAAATGGTTCATCGATGAGGATCTCATGCCCATCCAATAAGAGGAAATAAGGAAAGAGTGGGACTTAATAAATGAAGAAATAAACCAAGGTAAGTGGGTCATCCTTTAGAATGATAAAGCCAAGATAGAAGATTTTAGAGGCACATGTCAAAAATAGGGAGACCGCATGGTCCACATGATCCTAAGTAAAAATAAAGTAATGGTATGTAATTGTAAGGGATACCCTTGAAAGAGGGGTCATAGTGGCCACTGGTAGAAGGAAAATACATCAAAGTACTAGATGAAACTCATGAACAACTAAGGTGCATAATTCAAGAAATTTAGGGACACTAAATATTATTAACCTAAAACTAGACATAAAATAATCATAAACGACATGGGAGGTGTGATTGAATAATAAAGGAGGAGTTACAATCAAACATAAAGTTGAATAAAACCAACTAAATAATCAATATGTTTGGCACAAAATATGAGAGGGAAGGATTATCATATTCTTCGCAACATGTTACCTCACTCTCTATATTTCAAAGTTTTGTTAGAAACAAAGACTAAAAATTGAAGAGGCATACCACCACTTACTAAGGGACATAGAAAATTTAGAAGAGGAAAATAATGGTAATATGGGGCTTCAATGGGAGGACATGGAACATACAAATTATGAGTTTTATGGAAAGTTCACACCCCTTAAGGTTGACTAAAAATGAGTGGATTTGGAAAATGGAATCAATAGATGGCAATGAGGAAGTCATATACTTTAGAGAAGAGATTATACATGTGTAATGCAAAACATAATTATATGTAATGACCTTGATCAATAGAAAGGGTTGAGGCCTCCCTTGACCTTTTCTATTGGTCAAGGCCATTACATATAATGATGTTGTGCATTGCAAATGTATAATATATTCTCTAAAGTATATGACTTCCTCATTGACATTGTAGTTTATTACATAATGATTTAAAAAAGCATAATAACAATATACTAGCTTTCATGATCCAAAATTGCCACGAGCATATGTCATTGGACCATGAACCATAGTTAATAGATATTAAGTGAATGGGAATGATTCATAAGATATAATTCACCATCACCCAACTACCACAAAAGGAATTAATTTTTAGCATAGAAAATACATAAATATATAGAACATAGATTGAAATAATAACCTCCCAACTGAGTTTCATGAACTAAACAAAAAAAAACACAATAGATCTATGCAAGGATCTAATAGAGAAACACCATACAACATTGGAAAGTTGCAAAGATAATAAAGTAGGGAAAGGAAGGGAAAAGTCAAACAATTCCCCAATGAACCCATGGTTCAAAGAAGAACATAAAGTGGAAATGTGCAAGGGAAATGAGGGTAAAGAGAAACTCACTCTATATAATATAACTATGAAGGAGAAAAAAAATAAGTGTGTGAGGTTAAGACATCAAGAAATGTTGAAGATGGCAAAGGAGAACCCAAAATCCTTTTGGAGGAAATTATAGACCTAAAAAAAATTGGTAGCCGATGATATTAGAATATCCCAATGATTATATCATTTGAGAAATATATATGAAATCCAACAAAGAGAAAGAAATGATCATTAATTATCATAGAGGAAGAATTCTTTATGGAAGAGGATGTGTGAGAGGGTATAAAAAATATGGAATCAAGAAAAGAAAAAGACATTGAAGGGATACATGTTGAATACCTGAAATGGGGAAAGCATTCTATCGATGAACACATCACAAACTTACTCAAGAACATGATCAAAGAGGGGTTCCTAATTATCTATGCAATGGGCCTCATTTTTTCCATATTCAAAGAGGTAGATAAAAATATACAAGGGAACTATAGAACCATCATGATCAACCTAGTGTTTTCCAAGCTCATAGGAGGAATCATGGAGAAAAAGGTGATTAAATAGGAAAATGAAAAGGGAAATAGAGTTAAAGGACAAGTTGTTTTTTTATCAAACTAGGCCACCATTGTTGTGGAAAAGTTTCCCCTGTGGACAAGTGAAATCCCTCTTGGATCAAGACTCCTTTGATCCAATAAAAAATGTAACAAATGGTTCCCTACTTTCCCCTTAAATCTATTCTATGCCCACAGAAAAAACAAGAAAGGAAGATGAAAGAATGAGATAGATTATCTACCTCCTTTCCATCGGTTGTATGCTTCTCCAACCCTTGATATTGATGCCCAAGCTCTTGCTGCAAGTTCTAGAGTATCATATTTTTGGTCTTGTGACATTTAAAGTGTTGGAAAGGAGATCTTGGAGGAGTTTTTGTAGCATTAACATCAATATTGTAAATTCTTCATTACTTATTGCTTTCCATATAATATAACTTGGCCTATTCCTCTCATGCTTATGTTGTTCATCGTATGCATGTCTATTTCTGTCTAATTTGTTATGGATAGATCTACTTTGCTTAACAGAATATTGTGGAAGAAAGAAGTAGTTATTTGTTCCTTGCAAGATTTCTCTTGCACCAAGAGATTCAGAATCAAGATCAAGGGTTGGATCAGTGAGGACAATTGATGGAAAGGAAGTAGGTCATCTATCTGATTCTTTCATCTTCCCTTCTTGTTTTGTATGTGGGAATATAATATATTTAAGGACAAAGTAGGGAACCATTTGTTACCTTCTGTCTTGGATCAAAGGAGTCTTTTCTGTTGTGGAAAATTCTCCCTTGTGGATAGGTGAACCCCCCCTGAGATCAAGACTCCTTTTATCCAAGATAGAAGATAACAAATGGTTCCTTACTTTCCCCTTAAATCTATTCTATGCCCACATGCAAAACAAGAAGGGGAAGGGAAGATGAAAGAATGAGATAGATGACCTACCTCCTTTTCGTCGGTTATCCTTGCTTCTCCAGTCCTTGATCTTGATGCCCAAGATATTGGTTCAAGAGAAATCCTACAAGGAACAAAGCAATACTTCTTTCTTCCACAATATTTAGTTAAGCAAAATAGTTCTGTCTATAATGAATTAGGTAGAAATAGAAATGCATAGGATGAACAACATAAGCATGAGAGGAATAAGCCAAGTTATATTATATGGGAATAAATAAGTAATGAATCATTTACAACCTTGATGTTGATGTTGCAAAAACTCCTCCAAGATCTCCTTTCCAACCCTTTGAACGTCAAAAGACCAACAATATGATACTCTAGAATTCTTCCTCTTTCACCCAAGAATGACATTAATTATATAGGAGTTGAGGCATAACAACCATAAGATAATTTTGAGGAGAGGATAGGATCAAATGAGGATTTAGCTAAAAACACAAGATTGACCTTGCCTTGGATAGACAGTAGCTTGAACCAACCTCTAACCAACTGAAATATCTCATAAACAACCTCTCAAAATAAGGCATAATGGTTGCAACCACTTCATCGCCCCCCAAGAACTGAGCACAAGGAGAGATTATCGCTCCCCTATAACTGGGAAATGAGTGATGATAAGGGTTCATCCTCCTCTCCATATGGGTAGGGGGGTGATGAAACTAAAAAAAGGCCAAAAAATCAAGGTGAAAGATAGAATTTCAACCTCCAAATGATAGGTTTCCCTTCCAACATGTCTAGGGATTATGACAAACACTCCCACATGGTGAGGAAATTGCGACACTTAAGTGAAACGCTTAGTAAAGTGCGATGATTAAGTGCGACACTTGGTAGTGTGACAAATAGGTGTGTAAAAACCATCAACCATTGCCTCACACTTAGGAACATAAAAGAAAATACTTGGGACAACGAAGACAAATAACTATGATGTTGCTTTCTTGATTTCAAAAAGGACTTCGACGACATCTTGAGGTCATAAACTATGGGAGTTTTTAGTGGAAATAAGGGTCTAGAGTGGTTGGAGGACAAAAATAAACACGTTATATGAACATGTAAAGGATAAAATAAGAACTATAGAGGGTCTTTCAGAGATAATAAATAGTTGAATTGGGTAGAAGAAGGTTTATCCCTCTCCTCCACACTATTAAATATTTATATGCATATGTTAGAGTAATTATAAACATGAAAGGTAGGGGATGCATGAACATAGAAAGGATTATCATAAATATCTTGTTGTATGTAGAGAATATGGCACTAATAACTAGGACACTATGCAACCTACAAGATAACCTAAAGTCCTTAGTGTCCTTTTTCATAGATACTGGGATGAGTGTGAAAAATTGAAAAACTAAGATAGTAGGCTTCTCGCTAAAAGAAGAATGGGATAACATCAATTCATCTTTGGATGCAAGCCACTAGAGATAACTTACAATTATAAATATTTGGAACTAAATTCAATGAGAAGCTAATGTGGGACCTATGCATGAGGAAAACACTACAAGGAGCGTGGAAAGCATTCTTTGTGCTAAAACATAGATGTAGGGAAATAGAGGTTTGGGATAGGAAAATGGTTCACTCCCTCTTTCAAAAAATCATAACTTATGTACTCTATGGATAAGAATGATGTGAACCAAGTATATCCATAAACAAATGGAACCAATTTAGCAAGTTCAAAAACACTTTATGATAAGGTCTATAAGAGTAAAAATCAACACACCTTAATGATACTCCTATCTCAAATAGAACCATAGTACCCCATATAATTAGAAGAAATGAGGAAACTAATGTTTTTAGACAAAAAATGACAACCATGGATAATGACAAGATTCTGGTTAAATCATTCATGATGAGCTAAAAAGGAGGAAGAAAACATGGAACTGATAGTGTTGAAAATGGTTTGAGGATTAAAGGTGACCAACAGTTAAAAAATCATTAAAAGGTCACTTAAAAGAGTTCTATAGGAAGGGAAAATGGAGAAAAAGTGCCAAAAGAAAACAACAATATTACATATACAACTTCAAGAAACATGAGAAGATCTTAACATCCAATGGCACGGAAAATAAGTAATAACACAACTAATAACCAACTCATATGGGTTGATATGTGAAATATGGTGATGGAAAAAACCTAAGGAGTCATGGAAGGAAATGTTATGTCGATTATGTGGTAACAGGGTGATTTGTAAACTTTTGTGGCTATTACACTGGATAGTTCATCACAACAAATTAACAAAATACTAAAATCTTTATCGTGAAGGTTAATTTCCTTTAGATCTCAGATTCTTTAATTATTGTTTTTTTGCTTAAAAATGTATAGAATAGATGAAGTGTGAAAAATAGAGAAAAAAAATAAAATACTCACACACCATCCAAAAATAAGCACAAGATATAACATGGGAAACCCGATACAGGAGAAAGCCTAGCTAGAAGGTGAGGCCACTCTGCTCTCTTTTCTTCAAATGCAAGTACAAAGAAAGAAGCTCTCTCTCTGGATTTTCCTTTGAGACTATGACCTATATGGCTGTTATAGAATCTCTCCTCCTCTATTATGATCTCAAAATACCACTCCTAGGTTCTCTTCTCAACTATCTAACAAATACAATTCTAAAGAATGGAACCCCTTCTCCTCCTAAAAACCTGTTATTTAACATATCTCAATAGCCATCTAGCGATAGGGTTTTGACTTCCTCAACCCTCAATTAGTGATCAGATTTGTACCTTATATAATATTCTTGAAATTCAACACATGGCTATCCCCATATGTTTTATTAAAGGGGGGATGACATGGAATCCACTCATACCATGGTGGTCAACAAGGTAGGTCAACTTGCAAGTGGCATAAATTTCACATACAAGCTCCGATTGAGTCATTTTTTGCACCATTGGAAAGGTCTCAGAGTGTAGAACACCGTCAAGGTGTGCACTAGAAGGTGAGGCCACTCTTCTCTCTTTTCTTCAAATGAAATTACAAAGAAAGAAACACTCTCTCTGGATTTTCCTTTGAGACTATGACCTGTATGGCTGTTATAGAATCTCTCCTCCTCTTTTATGATATCAAAATACCACTCCTAGGTTCTCTTCTCAACTATCTAAAATATACAATTCTAAAGAATGGAAACCCTTCTCCTCCTAGCAACCTATTATTTAACATATCCCAGTAGCCATCTAGGGATAGGGTTTTTACTTCCTCAACCCTCAATTAGTGACCAGATTTGTACCTTATATAATATTCTTTAAATTCAACACGTGTCTATCCCCATATGTTTTATTAAAGGTGGGATGACATGGAATCCACTCATACCATGGTGGTCAACGAGGTAGGTCAACTTGCAAGTGGCATAAATTTCACATACAAGCTCCGATTGAGTCATTGTTTGCACCATTGGAAAGGTCTCAGAGTGTAGAACACCACCAAGGTGTGCACTCATGTTTTGGACTTTAAAACCCCCCCAAAATCTATTTAATTCCTCAAAATTTCCCCGGAAGGTTCTAGACCCCAACTTTCCAAATATGGACCTGACACTAAAATGGCCCTACAAGATAATTCCTCCAATGTTTTCCACTCTGAAAGCATTGAGATAGATGTAAAATAATATAATAATCCAATACAGATAACAAGGAAGTGGAAATGGATCAACACTTTCTCCGACATTGTTTAATAGAATTACAAATGAGGAAGATGCGTAATTGATGCAGGAGCATCCGCACCTCGTCGTGCGCGCCTGCACGAAAAGATGGAAAAGACTCCAAAGGGAGACGTCAGGGTCACGGTCGTGACTATTTTGAGGAGCGCCGCCGATTGAATAAAAGAATCCATATTTAGGCGTACTTATGTATCAATTGGGATCTGGAGCAGATAAGATCTCGTCCTTGTACAACAGGAACACTTATTAGATTTTAATGCAGAAAGATTAGATTAGATACAGGTAGATAGGGTCATTAAGTGTAGATTAGACAATTTAGCTTTTGTGAGGGAAAACCGAATATAGGCACCCTCCTTTTCTGTATTATCATTATTATGAGCAAGAGATCTGAGATCCGCGTGAGCATTAGGAGGAAGAAGGAAGAACAAGCAGAGAACTTGTAAAGAGTCCCCATGTACAGTTCGTGAATTAATAGGAAGATTGATTCAGGTCATGGCTGTGATTATTCTCTGTGTCTTGTTAATATTATGCTGTTGCATGGTAGCTTTCTTT
>ML779322.1:1049471-1066713 GCA_009831015.1 Picea engelmannii
GTGCGCCCTCGATTCCGGACCCCCCCCTTCCGCTTAAAGGTATAAAGGAAGGGAGGCTCTGGAATCCAATGTGCGTCGTTGATCCAGGTGCTCCAATCCCTGCCGTCCAGATTTGATTTCCATTTAAACATAGACACATTTGCATCCCAAACTTAGGGTAAGTGGTTTTTTAACCCATTCCTTCACATTTTACCCCCCTTTACAAGAAATGTCGCTAACATTTGGCTCCATGGGGGATAGAGTCGTCCCTGTGATGCTCTAAGGACTCTTTTGCAGATTCAGTGCCTTGTTGTTGGGCTATGGAGTCATTTATTAAGCTAAAAACAAAAACAATATTTACAAAAAACAAAAGAGCCGACTGCGGCTCACAAAAAACATTTTTTCAAGAAATGCCCATTTACTGGGCCACTAAAAACTTCTTTGCCTTCCAGATCCTGTAACCTGTAAGTGTTGTTTGAAAATATTTCAAGGATCTTGAAAGGACCAAACCAGAGGGAATCAAACTTACTGTGCTTGCCCCTGTCCTACCTGGGTGCATCCCATTTGAGCACCAGATCACCCATCTCGAAATCCTTCTTTCTGCTCTTCCTGTCAAAGGTTTGCTTGATCTTCTGTTGATGATTGTGGGCCCTATTCATGACCTGTTCCCTGATTTGTTGTACTTCCACCATATGATGAATCCTTCTGACCATATGGTCAGGCTCTCCTTCAAGGTCCTAGAGGAATTTTTCCATAGATACAGCGAGTTGAGTAGGGAAAATGGACTCTGTTCCATAAACAAGTTGGAAAGGGGAGATGCCCAAGGACCTCTTGGTTGTCACCCGATCAGCCCATAGAGAAAATTTGAGCTTTGAATCCCAGACCCTTTTATTGTCTTCCAGTAATTTCTTAATGAGCTTGATCAGACTTTTATTGGAAGATTCTGCCAGTCCATTTCCCTGAGGATAATAGGGGGTAGAGTGAATCAGTGAAATCTCGAATTGCTCACAGAACCTGACCAGAGGCTCAGACCTGAAGGGGGTGGCGTTGTCAGTGACAATTCTGCTGGGGCAACCAAATCTGGCTATGATATTCTCCAGGAAGTTGATAATTACTTTGTGGGAAGTGCTCCTGGTGGGGATAGCTTCTATCCATTTGGTGAAATAGTCTATCGCAGTCAGGATCCATCTGTGCTAGCCACTTGAGGGAGGATGAATTTCTCTAATGAAGTCCAATCCCCACTGTTGAAAAGGTGTTGAAACCACTACAGGCTTTAATGGCAGAGGTTTGAGTTGCTGCTTTCCTGAGAGCTTTTGGCATTTGATGCAAGCTCTGATTTCTCTGCAGACGTCAGGGAATAAAGTGGGCCGGTAATACCCAGCCCGGAGGATCTTGTGAGTTGTGGTATTCCAGAAATGATGACCTCTGCAAAGACCACTATGGAAATCAAACATAATCTTCTGAGCTTCTTGCGGGTCCAGGCACCTTAAAAATACCCCTAGAGGGTCTTTCCAGTACAAGGCTTGGTCAATGAGGCAATATCTGACCGCTTTGAGCTTTAAATCTCTAGCCTTACTTTTTCCCAATCCATCAGGAGGCTTTAATTCTTACAGAAAATACAAGTTATCCTTGTACCAGGCGCATGCTGCTAGTGATAAGGCACCCTGGAAATGCTTGTTGGATGACTCAGCTTGCTCATTGATGAAGTTAATTCCCAAGGCTTTGCAATTGGATTCAGCCAGCAACTTGGCTAAACCCTACCCCTTTATCAACTTCATGGGCTTGATCTCCAGATCAAACTCTAGGATCTTGGCAATCCACTTACCTCTTCTTCCGTCTATGTCAGGCTATATAAGAATGTCCTTCACAGAGGCTAAAGGAACATATGCAGTGATCCTTGAGTGCAAGACGTAGACTCTGAAATCTTTGAGAGCTTTCACCAAGGCATAGGCCTGCTTCTCCATGATCTCGTACCGGAGTTCTGCATCTCTCAATGCCTTGCTGTAGAAGGGAATAGGTTTCTCTCACCCTTGATCATTTTTCTGCAACAAAACCGCTGCTACTGTATCACAAGAAGCAAAAGAAAAAATCAGGAAATCTGGAATAGTCAGGACTGATCAGCACAGGTGCCTCAGTCAATGCCCTTTTTATTTGGACAAAAGATTCTCTGGGTTCAGCGGTCCATTTCACTTCATTTCCCTTCCTGAGCATGGTTGTGATGTGTCTCACCTGCTCAGCAAAATTTGAGACAAATATCCTCAGAAAATTTATCTTTCCCAAAAAGGCCTGAACTTCCTTCTTAGATCTGGGAAGTGACAGGGTCTGAATTGCCTCTACCATACTAGGATCAATTCTCACTCCCTCTGCTGATACTATATGGCCTAACAACTTCCCCTCCTTCATAGCAAACAAATATTTCTTGGGGTTTAAGGATAGGCCAAACCTCCGACACTTCAGGAAAACCTTCTTCAAGTGGCAATAGTGCTCCTTGTCTGTCTTGGAGAAGACCGTGATGTCATCTAGATAGATTACCACAAACTAGTCCTTCTCCCCAATGAAGGCTATGTCCATGGCTCGCTGAAATGTTGCTCCTGCATTCATCAATCTGAAAGGCATTTTAGCATACATGAATGTGCCCCAAGGAGTGGTGAAGGTCGTTTTCTCCCTGTCCTCGGGCATGACTGATATCTGATTGTAACTAGAAAAGCCATCAATCACGGATATTCTAGATGCACCTGTGACCTTCTGCAATATGTGTTCCATGTTGGGCAGGGGATAATTGTCTTTCCTTGAGCTCCTGTTCAGGTTCCTGAAATCAACACAGAGTCTGATTTCCCCACTTTTCTTTCTCACCGGAACCAAATTGGCCACCCATTCAGAATATATTAAGGGGACAATGATCTGGGCCTCTAACAACTTCTTCACTTCTTTCTCCATGACAGGTAGCAACATGAGATTTATCTGTCTTAGTTTCTGCCTAAATGGCTTAGCCTCTTCCTTGAGTGGGATCTTGTGTTCAATGACGGATGTGTCATATGTCTTGAGGTCTTCGTAGGTCCATGCAAACACATTGGCAAACTCTCTCATCAACTCCATATATTCATCCATCTATTCCTTGGTCAAACTCCTTGACAACTTGACAAACTTAGGCTCCTTCGAGGTGCCAATGTTGCACTCAGCTGTGTCAGCATAATCACCTGAAACTCTACCCTTTACGGATAAATCATTCCCATTGAACAATCTCTCTAATGGGACTAGTCCCCTCGGAATGTAATTGCTCGGTAGTTGAATAATCTGGTGGTTAGCAATTTTATTTAAGAACACACCAGGGTGAGGGTCACCTTCCATGCCAGGCTCCTCGTCAATGTGCAATGCAGAAAAATCATCAACAGATTGGAGAAATTTTTCGATTTCCAGATCATCTTCAAATACCTTCCAGTGCTTGACATTGTCCGGTACAGAGGGTCTATATTTTATTTTAACGTCAGATTTGACCATAGGCGGCAGAGGAACTTCGAGGAAACTAGTTGAGACAGCCAAAGAATCGGCTGAAGTATTTTCCTCCCTCGGAATGAAAGAAATGTTAAAATCCAAGAATAAATTATCAACTAGGTCCCATACCTCATTTCTGTAATTTTTGAGCCGGGGATTATTAGCACGATAGGCATTTCTGACCTGCTGGATAATCAGCTCAACGTCTCCAAATATTGCTATCTCTTTAATTCCCATTTCCTTTGCAACCCTCATACCCAGAACAAGAGATTCATACTCTGCTACATTGTTGGTGGTGTCAAATTCCAGCTTATATGATAGGGATACGGTCTCCTGAGACGGTGACACAAAAAACACCCCAGCACTAGCGCCTTCCCTGGAACAGGCTCCATCAAAAACAAAATTCCAGACGGGGGTGATGGAGGGAGGAAATCCAAGAGGAGTGGTGGGCTGCTTTCTGAGCTTAAGAGGAGGCTCAGGAGCATGAGTGAGTTGCAGTAGACTGGAACCTAAATCAGTGTCCAAGGCAAAAATGGGATGATTGGTGGGATTGACTTCATCGCTGATTATATAGGCCAATTGGGCTTCTCTGTATAGCCTCCTATGTTCTCCTCCAAACACTGGGATAGTAGCATATGTTAGGTCCATATACAAAGTTCCCCCCAGTCTTTTTATCCAAGATCTTGATAACAACATACCAAACTTGGGGGGGCCATCAGCTACTACGACATCCATGACCACACTTTTCATGGGCAGTTGAAACAAGGTCACAAGTAGGTCTTTAATAACTCCAAGACACTGAACTCTCCTGGAGTCAAAGGAATAGAGGTCATGATAGGCTCAGGTGACTTCTAGCCCTAACTCTTCCATGACAGTTTTGGGCATGAGGTTGTGAGAAGCCCCTGAATCCATCAAGCAGTTGTGTAGTACTTTATCATGTATGTTCAGGGATGTGTAGAAAGGGGGGGATGAGTCATCTCTATCTTCTACCATGGGTCCTAGGACAACTGTTGGATTTTCATCTTGGAGGTTTATGGAGTCTGTGGGAAGGCATGAGGCTTCAGACTATAAAATCTCAGAGAAGCATTTTTTGAGTTCTTCATGTTTAATTAGCTCGGTGAGGGGCACAGGGATTCTGATCTTTTGAATCTCATGCTCAAAATTAAAAGAAGATGTAGGCTTTGGAATTTCTCTTATTTCAGGAACATGATCGTGGACAATAGGAAAGAGGGGTCGAGAATTCTTACCTCTGTGACTGTCTGCTACTTTATTAGCAGGCTTCTCTGTTCTAGTGGACTACTCAGGAATATCAGGTGTTGTTGTCTTTTTGTTGGACCTCAGGTTGCACCTACCTTGGCCGCCGCCAGCCTTGTCTCCCTTTCTCAATTCATTTAGTTGGTCATCCATGAGAGACTCCTCGTAAGATGACTGAGTGAGGTGAGGAAAAGGAGGAGTGTCTCCGAAGCAGTGGATTTTAGGATCAAGCTCGTCTATTTCCCCTTCTTCCTCTTCGGCCACAAAATTTTTATGAAAAGGGGCCTGAATTCTCTGGTCTACTCTGTCTTTTCCCCTCTCTGTGTGCATAGTCGGGGGAGAAATATTGTTTGGCCTCCTAAAACCTCCTTTGTTTTCGGCGCTTTGAGGGCCCTTGTACACTTGCCTTCCTTCCATCTTCAGTCTCTCCATCTCTGCAGATAGAGACTTCATCATCTGGGTTAATTCATCCACTTGAGTGTGGGGCATCGATGGGCCAGAAGTTGAGGCTTCGAATTTTCCCTTTCTTCTGTCTGCGTCGGCCTTATTTCTCAGTCTGTCAGCTGCTAACACATTGGATTCCACTTCAATGGCCATGTCTTGCATTTGAGCTAAGGAGGTGGTTGTTCTTTCTCTCAATAAAAGACAGAAATCAGGGTCGAATGCACCAGCATAGGAAATTTGGGCAGAGGCTTCTGAGGGCTTTATCTCTGTAGGAATCTTATTATACATCTTATTGAATCTTTTGGAGAAGTCAGAGACAAATTCTCCTTCCATTTTCTTCAAAGACCCAAACTCTGTCATGTAATACATGAAATCTTTCCTATCGCCCCACTGCCTCAAGAAAACACTATCCAGAGCTTCGATCCCAGCAATAGATCCGGGGGTCAATCCTCTAAACCATTTCCTCACCTCGCCATCCAGGCTCTAGACGAAGACTCTCATCCATACATCTTCATTTTCAATGTTTAGGTTGTCTGCATAACTGTAGAAAGAAGCCAAGTGCTCTTCTATAGTTATGTCTCCTTCTCCAGTGAACTTGGGCATGTATTTCAAGTAGTCTCCAATAGGGAGAGGATTCATGGGATGGGGTAGGATTAAGGGGGCATATCTGGCAGTGACTATGGCATCCATTCTGTTCAGAGGGGGATTAGCACCAGCCATAGGAATATTAGGTAGAGGGGAGCCTATAGGAGAAGGAGTATGAACAGGAGATATCGGAAAAGAGTTTCCTGAAGGAGAGGGAGACAATGGGGAGATCAGAGAGAGAGGTAAGGGACCTAAATGTGCAGATGCTTCTCTCAGTGCAGTAATAGTAATAAAAGGAGGGGTGGTGAAATCTTCTGAGGCTCGAGGTCCGTGCTGAGGTACAGCTTCCAGGGAGGGGGGAGTGACAAGGATCTCTCTTTCTGATGCCAGACCAGGAGGAGAAAAATCGGCAGGAACACTCCCAAAATTCAGAAAACGGGAAACCTCAAAGAAAGGATGGCTAGAAAGTTGAGAACAAGAAAATGGATTTTTTACAGAAAGAGGTGGGGAAATACCTGTTTCAGTGGCGAAGCTTTCTCCTTGAGAGAGCTTCCCTTTTCTGATAATCACCTCCGGATTTTCTTCAGGCGTGGCCAGAGGCAGTTGTGGATGGGACCGCGTGTGTCTACTGCTTGAAGCCACAACTAACCCAACAGGTTCGCCACAGTGGAGTCGTCACAATGGAGTCACCAGGTGCACAGTAGCAATCTTCAAGGGCTCTTATGCCTGATGCACCTTCAGAATCAGAAGCTCAATGTCATTCAATCCCGGGGAAAATTTTCAACTTCCTCCCCGGCAACGGCGCCAGAAATGTTAGCATCGGAAGTCACTCCTGGATTGCAGCAGGAGCAGAGCCCGACACCCATCAGTTTAATGTCATGATTTGTTTATAAAAGGGATGATCAAATGGAAGTAAACTCAGAACCATATCGTTTCAACTCTGAAACTAGGCCAGGCATGCATGGGTAAGTGAGGTCTTAGATAAACTTCAAACAGTGAGTTGCAATAAGGGTGAGTGGGGGGAAGACTTGTATAAGAAGAGTGCAAGGGTCTGTTATAAACATCAGGTCTCCAACATACTGGGAAGAAAGCATTCAAATGCAAGATCCTCTTCGCATTCAAGCACATAAAACCAGAGACTACAACGATGCAACGATAAATCCTTTATCATAATATGATTGCAATGATTCACACGAATCAGTCATTCACGAACTCTCTTAGCATAAGAGGAAAATTAGATGGAGTAGAAAAATTGTTTGTCATAAAACAAGAAGTCTGAGATACAGATGCACAACCAGAGAACTAGAAAGGTTGTTGAAACTTTACAGTCGGGAGCTTCACTCTACCATCGATGGATACAAAAATGGTGAAAATGCCTACATATACTCAAAACAACAATAGCAACAAAATCGAGACGTTGCATTAAAAACTTTGTGTCTGCATGCCTTCTGACAATCTGCACCTGCAATCTCTGAATGATCGTGCACCTATGGCAGATGCAATCGAACTTCTGACAGCTCCGTAGGTGAATCGACGTGCTCTTAATTCGTCGTCGGACTTTCCCATTATGGCGGAGATGATGTCTAACCAACACCAACTACCTTAATAACTTATTCATTGGGATTGAGAATGGCCCGGCCAACTCGACACCTTTGGGATGTGGAAGACTCCTCGCACTGCCACCTAGATGAGCTGAACAACCTGATGAATATGCGTGGAGGCCAACGCGAAGGATGGGGCGTATAATGGGAGTGGTGCTATCAAAACCATGAGGGTGAGATAAGAAGTGATGAGGTGTGATAGAGGTGACAGAGGAAGACACATGGCGGAAGGCAGTAAGCGAAGGGGGTAGGAGATGAGATATAATGGGCACACTTTAATGGGGGGGCTAACGTGGAAGGGAGTGGGACACATGGCAGGTGATGAGTGGATGATGAGATGGGGGGAGTGATCTCATGGACCAAAAAGGGGAGACGGACGGAGGTCAAAGAATGAGGAAGGGCTAAAGGGAGTGAGCCTCATCGCACGGCCCGAAGGAGAACATATGACAAGAGGAAGGATGGTACAAAAGATGACACAATAGGAAAAGGGGCCCACATTGGTTAAACGCAAAAATTCAAAGGATTTCCAGGTTTCCTGTGCGTCATTGATCCGAGTGCTCCAATTGCAGCCGTCGGAGAGATGTGTCCTCGATTCTGGACCCCCCCCCCCTCTGCTTAAAGGTAGAAAGGTGGGGGGGGGTCTGGAATCACCTTACGCGTCGTTGATCCGGGCACTCCAATCGTAGCCGTTGAAGAGGTGCGCCATCGATTCGGGACCCCCCCCCTTCCACTTAAAGGTAGAAAGGCGGGGGGGCTCTGGAATCCAATGTGCGTCGTTGATCCGGGCACTCTAATCCCTGTCGTCCAGATTTGATTTCCATTTAAACACAGACGCATTTGCATCCCAAACTTAGGGTAAGTGGTTTTTTAACCCATTCCTTCGCATTTTACCCCCCTTTACAAGAAATGTCGCTAACAATATCAAGCACATCGTGCAACCATATCTGGACGACTTACCCGCTCATTCTATGCGCCGAGTCGATCATCCAATCCACCTCCAAGCCATTTTCATCCACTGTCGGTTTTACCACATACACTTGAACCCTCACAAGTGTGTTTTCTGCATGGAATCCGGCCAACTTCTAGGATTTATTGTTTCGGGTCAAGGGATCAGGGTAGATCTTTTAAAGGTCAAGGCGATCCTTAATCTCCCTCCTCCTTCTACACTTCACCAGTTACAAAGTTTGCAGGGGAAAGCAAACTTTCTTTGTCATTTCATCCTGAACTACGCCGAGATAACTCATGGATTTACGCAACTCCTAAAAAAGGGGTCTGAGTTCGTATGGGATACCATCGCAAAAAAATCCTTTGAAGCTTTGAAGCTGGCCCTAACACATGCTTCGCTTCTCTTCCCCCCCGATTATAGTCGTGATTATTTCCTCTACCTCGCAGCCTCGGATTACACCATTGGTATGGTTCTCATCCAAGAGGATGATTCTCACGACGAACATGTTATCTACTACTTGAGTCGAAGTCTAACGCCTATCGAAACCAAGTATTTACATGTCAAAAAACTAGCCTTGGAAGCCGTCCAAGCAGTTCAACGCTTCTAGCACTATATCCTCTCTCGCAAGACTACAGTGATTTATAACTGCAACCCTATGCAACACATTCTCACACGTCAATTGCTAGGGGGAAAATACTCGAAATGGATCGTGATACTCCAGGAGTTTGACTTGGAATTCGAACGAGCCAAGTCCAAGAAATCCTTAGTGTTTTCCGAGATGATATGCGACTTTCCCTACTCTGAAACGGAAAATGTAGCAGCTGATTCATTACCTGATGAATCCCTTTTCCTCATTAGCTCTGACGATCTTTGGTATGGCGATATCATCATATATCTCCAAACCCAAACTTTCTAGCCTAATTTGTCTAGTACTGACCGACGTCGAATACGTTACCAAGCCCGTCAATACATTATCCTCGGGGATACTCTTTATCGTCGTGGGATTGACTCAGTTTTTCAACGCTGCCTCACGTTTGACGAAGCCGAGAAAGCCTTAAATGACTGCCATTCTGGAGCCTGTGGTGGTCATATGTCTAGGTATGCTACTGCCCAGAAGATCTTATGAGCAGGGTATTTTTGGCCTTCTTTATTTAACAACTGCATCATCGTCGTCCAAAAATGCCATGCTTGCCAGACCTATAATCATAAGATACGGTCACATCCCACTCCTCTTCACCCTATGGTCTCCATTGGTCCCTTTGCAAAATGAGGCATCGATTTCATGACATGTCACCCCCACTCGGTCGGGGTGCATGGATACATTATTGTAGCCGTAGATTACTTTACGAAATGGGCCAAGGCGATGCCAACATTTGACAACACTGGAAAGACTGTGGCATTATTCATTTTTAATCACATCATAGCTCATTTTAGTGTTCCTCAGGCTATCGTCACTGACCACGGTAGCCACTTTAGAAACTTCATGATGTCAAAACTCACTGAAAATTTGGGTCTTCGCCATGAAAACTAAACACCCTATTATCCATAAGCCAACGGCCAAGTCGAAGCAATTAACAAAGTTCTCATAACCATGCTCTGACGAATGATAGGGATTCACAAAACAAGTTGGCACACAATGTTGTTTTTGGCATTGTGGGCTTACCAGACATCCGTCAAGTCTGCTACTGAGTTTACACCTTTCCGATTAGTCTATGGTTTGGAATCCATTCTCTCGATCGAATGTGAGATACCCTCTTTAAAACTAGTTGTTGAACTCCTACCAAACACTTCTGCTGAGGAAGAACGTCTATTGTATCTTATGCGATTAGATGAAACTCGACGCGATGCTACCCTAGTCATAGAAGCCCAGAAAAAATGTGTCAAGGCCCAATACGACAAACATGTCAAGCCTCGCATTTTCTCCGAAGGAGATCTGGTTCTCCTCTACGAACAAGATCGAGATGTGCTAGGAGTTGGAAAATTCGAAGCCATGTGGTGAGGTCCTTATATTGTTAGACAAGTTTTGGAAAAAGGGGCTTATGAGTTAGTAGATTACGATGGTATTCCTTTGAGTGAACCCAGAAATGGGTTGTACTTGAAGAAGTACTATGCATAAGATCACATGTGCACGAGTACCTGTATTTTTATTGTATCATACTTCTTGTGTGTTACTGTAGTTTGCTTTTGTCATTATCTAGTCTCTACCCTTATGTGACATTGTGTTTGATTTCCAGATGTCGAAATCTTCGCTACCCTACATTGGCTTCACTAATGGCACTAGCCGTAGTACTCAGAACCTTGCTTCCACTGCATGGGCAATTTACGCCCCTACAAACGAACTTGTCTCTTTACGAGGTGTATGCCTCGACCGTGCGACCAACAATATTGTAGAGTATAGCGCCATTATCGAATTGTTGATTGATGCTATCTTTCTCGGTATATGTCACTTGGTTGTGCGACTCGATTCGCAGCTCGTAGTGCTATAGTTAAGTAATGTCTATATTATTCGAAGTCCTACTTTGTTACAGGTGTATTTGCGAATTTGCCTCTTGGAACGTTATTTTGATTATATTGAACATCAACATATTCCTAGATGTCTAAATACATTAACTGATGCATTAGCTAACTATGTATTAGAAAAACATTTGGGTCATTTATAAATCAATCACATCAATCTTCACACAACACAAGATAAACCGGTAGAAGTCGTATGTATATATAACGATCAAAAAGTTTTTTTTACAAAAACGTTTTGTCCGAGGACCAAAATTTCAAAATCTGAAGCTCATAGCTTCTACAAAGTGACGTCATGGATGACATTCACGGTAACACACGACTGATCGGGAAAATCTACGAAGCAGTCGGCCAATGGACTCTGACACTCCTACTGTATGACGTTGATAACGTCGCGGAACCTCTCCAAGGGGCATGTCTGGAATGTCTGCTGTCAAACCCTCCAAGTTTTGTTCCACCACTTCATAATCTTCAGCATCCCATCGTGGCACTGGAGCCACCTCTCCTCATCACTGAATAGGAGAAGTACCAGGTGGTCAGTAAGGCCCCACGTCTGTGTTATCAAAAAAGAATATTGAAATTAGACCTTGAACGAACATAAAAAAACATTTTCATATGATAAACTTCGCAAAAACATTTAAAAAGAAAAAAATGTGTACTTCTTACCAAGATCCCCCCACTGAGTGCCCTCAGGCAGGACCAAGTCTAGATCTCCTCAGAAGTCCAACCCAGCATAGGCATAATCATCAACCATCAACATTTGTGGTCGCAACCAGTCGAAGAAGGCATCATTGTATTTGATAATTGGTCCAGCTACGTGCCGGGCCATGAGCTGACACCACCTCAACATTCTTGGATCTATTGGAGCCGGTAAACCCTACTCAACCTGCAGCCTCAGCAAGGGAACCCTCTCAATAAATAAGGACACCAACAAAGACCCATACCCAAATTGCTTCAGGTTGCCTCCCCTACATTTGGTCAACTGCCTCTTCACGCTACGAAGCATTGCGTCTGCCCAGTTAAAAACCCGAGGCTCAGTACACTCTATGGCATACTGAAAGTTGCTCTGGAGAGCCATGTGAGGAGCATCACTCCTAGCCATATGAGAAATGGTGAAAAAAATAATGCGAAGGGTCAAATCCCGCACTCCCCAAATGTCTACCTTCCCTTTTCTCCTTTCCGCCTCTGGAACACAGTGCAAACAACAGTACTCACTCATGGGCAGCCCACCACCTCTGCTACCAGTCAGGCTCACATGGTACCCACGCCGTGACAGTCCTGTAAAGAAGTAAATGTCCTCGATATCCAAGGACAATGTGTGGACCCCTACATGGAATACTTGCTGGTCTAGGTCCCACATATGCACAATGTACTCCAGTAACCTAACTTGGGCCCTCATACCCGGGATACGAAAGAATTTCAGGAGACCACAGTTTCGCAAAGAAGCAATGGTGGTCGGATGATTCTCAGCAATAGCATCATATTCTTCATGCTCTCTTTCACGCCATTCCAGAACCATGGTGATAGCCAAATACCTGCACAAGAAGCATAAGAAGAAGATCAACAACTCTATTCAACATTTGGTAACTTTTTTATTGAGCAAACTTAAAAAAAAAAATTAACTTTGTGGTTCTCGCAGGTTCCCTTTAGGCAGAATGTGAGGTTATCATAGATGCCTCTGGGGTCACCTGTGAGAATGATACATTCTCGCAGGTCCCGTGTGGTTGGCCTATGAGAATGGTTGAGCACAACTTTAACCCCCAAAACAAACTCAAAAACATGATTTTTACCAATGAAAATGCAAAATTGAACCATGAAAAGATAGAGGACAAAGAGATTACCTCACTACCGGAGACGGTTCGTCGAATGGATGCTCGTACCTCCTGCATTCGAACGCCAAAATTCAAGGGCAAAAGAGGGGTTTTGGACTAAAATATTGGCAAAGTTACAATGACTATGGTAAAAAGAACTTTTACCAACTTATATTTACTTTTACCATTTGTTATTGGTTTTTATGATTGTTTTATTTACTAAACCTAATGCCTAATACCCTTATGAGTGAAACTTTTGTAGATGTAACGACCTCGATGTTCATGCACAGGGACACGGATATTTTTTCTCTTTTTCATCGCATGTTTTGATTGTTTTTTTATGGTTTTTGTACAAAACCTCGAGCTTGGTTTTTGTTCGTTCTCATGCTCAAAAATACATGAGAACACGATCGAGCACACTTTTATCACTTTTTCGGGCTCAACAAGGTTATACGAAAAAGGAACCCCCTGGAGTCCTCTTTAAGCTCTTTTCAGACTCTCTAAACATGAAAAGATTGTCGAGCAACCTTGTTATTTTCACGCTCGTTAAAGTATTTGAAGAAAGCGTCTATTGGGCGATAATTTATCTCTTTTTCGGTCTCATCGGACTATTTTACAAAAAGGAACTGAGAAAGTTCTCTTTCAAGTGTTTTTCCAGACTCTATAATCATGAAAAACCTTCGAGTTTTCTATCTTTGGACTCGTTAAACAAACATCGACAAACCCGTAATGGGACCGAACCACTCCTTCCTAGGGTTTGTTAAACATACTCCAAAGGACTCATCCAAAGGATGAGCTTACATCAACAAGCATATGTTATCCTCTTCAATCTTGCGTAAAAATAAAGAGGTACTCGCCAGAAATGGTGGGGGAAAATTTGGGAAAGGGATGTGTTTTCGTATTTATATTTATTGGCAGTAAGTGTCACTCTTGAACATGACACCCCCCTATTCATTATTTGAAGCCGGTTTGGGATATCCATTTGTCTCTCATTCGATTTTCTACAAGGTCATACCCTGCGTCGTCTCTGAGTCAATGCTGCCAAATCATTGGTCGTTTCATTCATATGTTCAAGAGAATTTCATCTAAAACCTCTATTGAGTTGGCCATTTGCAGTTGTCCGTTCTCTCCGTGTCGGCCTTCCCTATGTCCAGTCCAACTTACATCATACTCTGTTTCACCTTCAAAATCTATTACTCATTTTGTGTCATTTGATGGGGGATACATCAAGGCCCTCCTGTGACGAGTTTTGTTCCGTCGACTCCAGCTCATTATCTGGAATCAACACTTAGAAATTCTTCGGTACCTTGGAACTTGCATGCCTCAATGGCAGGTTTCCTCGCTTTCGACAGTGGATTTACATCATTGACCCCTGATCGGAATATTCTGTTGGATGTTCGACCTCAATTCATTCATTCACATTTGATGGATTGTACTAGTGTACCTTGGGAGTCATTGACATTAATGGTGATTTCCCTCGCACTTGTTAATGGTTTCATCAATGACTGGTAATCAAGTGGTTTCTACCATGTTTGAATTCAACACATGTAATCACATGGTTAAATTCGTACTTTCAGGCAACAGGATTAAAGACCCTGGATCTCATCTCTTTCATCCAGGTTGCGATGGAATATGTATAATTTGCGACACATAGATCCACTTTGTATGTCTCGTGGATATGTCGTCTCAATTTGAATTTTCTTGCATATATCCACAGTGTATTCCTGGTGGCTATGCAATATTTTGACGGCATGGATCCACAGTGTATGATTGGTGGCCATGGCCTATGCTTATAATGTCATTCGTCTGTGATCTGAGTATGGGAATGCCTACCTCAGAACTAGTATGATATTCTACAGATGCTTGGTTGTTCACAGGTTTCCGATTAGGTGTGCTCCTGGTTTCCGACACACACACTCAGTTTACAAAGTATTTCGGCTGTCATTGATTCTGGCCTCATACTTTGGGGGGCATTATGTTACCCATGATTTTTGTCATCTTGATGGTGAATTGATGATGGTGTACTCAGGCTCTCAACAAGAACTTTCTCCTGAGAAAAGTGACATTCATCTCTTCCCAGAAAACATATTTTTGAAGAGAGTTCACAGGTTGCTTATAGCCTAGGGTGTGAGAATGACCCATTCTCTCAAGCTACCTTCAGCTAGGGTGTGAACTTCTTGCACTGTGCTATATATCTAGGGTGTGAACTTGTTCTCAAGCTTGGAAAAAGATGAAGTCTCGATGGTTCTAGAAGGGAATCTTCTAGAGAATGGGTTGGCATTCGAATGGTTATCATTTTACTGGTTTCCCTGATTTGGTGGGATCATTCTCATCCATGTAACCATCTCATCCTCTCCTATATATTGATAGGATTCTCATGGAAAAGGTTAAGCAAGATTAATTGGAGAATTGGTGAAGGAATTGTGTGAAGAACCCAGCTTGAACAGGAGCTTGGAGACTCTAGCAAGTCTATCAAGAAGAATTGGATCTTCTTCATGTAAGGATCGATCAAGTATGTGTGTTGGAACCAAGAGTCACTGAAAGGCGATCAGGTTGTATCTTCTACTTTCGATTAATATGATACAGCGGAACATCCTTTTCCCATAAAGTCATTCTTACTTTATTGTGTAATTCCTTGATCATACACATAAGTTGACGATTGAATATATTTTGTTATCTTCACTTTGGTTGGTTTGTGTTGTCTTGGTCTTGACCTCATGAGAGCACCGGAGTGAAGTGGGAGCAACAGAGACCCTAGGAAGCGATACAAAGGTATGTCACTTGTTCCTCCTTACTAGTTATTTCAACGGTCGTAACTTAGGGAAAGAGTCATGTCCTGTCCTATTTTGTTCTAGATCTAGATGGATCTAGGGAGATCTGTTAGTGTTTGCACCTACCGATTAGTCTGATAACAGCTCCTAGTAAGTTTCCCACCAATGTTTGACATGGGGGAGAGCCTTAAGGAGTGCGAAGGTGATCTTTTCCTTGTCGGAAAAATTATGAACAGATAAATAACCTTCTAACAGATTTAACCATTTATCTTCTGCATCTATTTGACCTTCAAATACAGAAATATCAAAATTAACTTGTACCTTGAAAGGCGAGGTGCCTCCAAAGTGGCCTCTTGATGAAGATGTGCCTGATGCTATCGGCAGGCGTTGAAGGATGTGGGAAAAATTCTCCATCATTTCATCCCTTTGTCACGTGAGAGCTTGCTCAAGCAACAAACTGATAGGATCATCTGCTCCATCGTTTTTCTTTTCTTCCGCCATTGAGGGTTTCTTGGGTGTGCAAGAGCGATTTTCCTCAAGAGAGACAAGCTCGAGACCCAACTTGCTATACTAGGACCTCGTCGGGGACATGCACTGAAAAACGATCAAGAGCAGCTTGCTCTGATACCACTGATCCGGATTATTTTTGGCATGAAATGAGAGCGGAGATATAACACATAAATATTTAGAGATATTGCAAGAGAGACAACAATATAATAGAGATATAGCGGAAATAAAACAAGAGTCACAGATATACAGTAATACACGATTTCTATTAACGAAATAAATGTATAGAGACTGTAAAATACAGAGTGAAAGACTCGCTAGAATGGTGGTAGCTTATCTCTGAGAAGAGATGTGACGACTACTCGCATCTGTGAGAAGATGATTATTACAATGAGGCTCTAAGGGCCTTTTTAACATAAGTAAAATCCAAAACCCTAACCCTGGAAGATGAAAAAACAAAAGGTTTGTGGGCCCCGATGGGGGTAATTGATACGTCAACTTCCCAGGGGCATAACTTTTGCATACGATCTCTGTTTGGGGTGCTCAATAGCTCGTTGGAAAGATCTATCCAATAAATACAACTTTTGGGTGAGAAACATGATCTACGATCCATGTTTCTCCCCGCTTTCTCAAAAAACATCGTTTAGGGCCTCAAAATGACCCCGGAAGTTAAAAATTGCTAAAAATACTAAATTACCAAAATTGTCAAAAACATGTTTTGGGCCAGTTGGAGAAGGTGGGTGGCAACCGATATCCACCTGGATCAAAAGGCTACAAAGGATATCCTTTGATACGTACAGGGTACCATCACCTTTTGGATTCATTATGCAACAAACTCTACATTGAATCTCATCGGGTTCATTGATTCTGACTGGGTTGGCGATAACACTAATCGTAAGTCCACACCTGGTTACTCACTTAGTCTTAGTTCCGGGCCTTTATGTTGGTCGAGCAACAAGCATGTTACTATTGCTCTATATTCAGTTGAGGCATAGTACAGAGGGGTAGTTAACATAACCATTCAGGCTATGTGGTAGCTGGCTACAACATTTTCTCACTGAGTTGGGCATTCAATTTCATCGGTCAATTTTCATCTAGTGTGAAAAACAGAGCACTCTGAAGTTCTACAGAGATCGAGTTCAGAGGCAGCAGATGAACCACATAGAGATCGACATGAACTGCATACGGGACTTAGTACATGGGGGGATCATCAATGTGTAGTTCTATCCTTCAGCAGAATAGACTGCAGACATCTTCACCAAGACCTTCACTTAGAAGAATTTCCATTCTCTGTGAAGTTGTCTTGGAGTGAAGGACACAGTTGCCTAGCAACTATCA
>ML779322.1:1099307-1120972 GCA_009831015.1 Picea engelmannii
TAAGAATTTTTAGAGGATGATAATAAAATATATTAAATAATAAAATGATTAAAAAAAGGAATAACCATGATTAAGGAAGTAATAAATAAATCATAATTGAGGGAGAGAGGTTAAAAGGAATAATATTAAATAATGAATAAATGAGGAATTATTAAAAAAAAAGAGTAAGTTTTAAGGAAGGAAATGAATAGGTAAGATAATCATATTTAAAAAGATGAAAGGAGAAAGAAAATGATAAGATATAATAAAAGTTGATCAAAATAGATGGTAAAAAAGAGTATTAAGAAGAAAAATAAAATAAAATTGAGTGATGAATAATAAAAAATGTTAAAGGAAGTTCTTGGAGACAAAGTAATGATAAGGGATGAAATTTGTAGAAGAAAAAATGAAATAAAATTGTATTAAATAGAAGAATTTTTGTTCAAAGGTATGATAAGGGTTTAATATGAAGATGATGGATGATGGGCTTTTAAAAGTGGTTGAGTGTTTGCAAATGTCTTCACAATTAATATTATTTGGTTGTTTTTAGATTTCTAGGGATTTTCTAATGATATGTTAGAAGTAGTGGGGATTTGACACTAAGAATTTGGTGTGATTGTAACAAATAAGGTGTTTGGTGTTATGGAAATGCTTAGTAATAGAAGATTTAGTAATAATATTACAAGTATCAATGATATATTCGTGTAAATGAGTTTAGATAGATCTACTAGTGTGACCAATGTAGGATTTTGAGAAAGAAGAAAGTCAAATTTATCTTTGATGCTTCTAAGTAATAATTTCTTTGGATTTTGAGAGATTTGAAAAGGTTTTGATGTTCTTTTTGGCTAAAATTTCTTAGTATAGTATTTTAGCCTTATCATTTTATAGTTAAATATATTTATTATTTATCACATGATTATCATTATTGTTTGAATATTTTCCTTTCTATTACTATTACATTATTAAATACTCAATCCCTTGATTGATAATTAGTTTATTATTATTGTCAAATGATTAACCCCCTCTAAATTTATATATTCATTCCAAAAGTTCAATATTATTTAAATCCCTTGATGATGGGTGGAATGTCCACTTGAAATATTGAAATATTTCTAGACTTCAACATGGTGCATCTTCATAAGCTTCACTACAAGCATATGCATTAGTTAATTCATAACCCCCATAACATATATATTGGACAAATTTCAATATCTTCAAAATTAAAGCGATTTTATTGTAATAATGTAAGGTTAGAAATTCCTAATTCTCTACATAATAAATATAAAAATATTGTCTTATAAAAAATGAAATCATAAATTTTATAATATTAATTTTTAAGGTAATAGATATATTATATTAGTCTAAATGATTAATTTAATCAATTGTTGGCAATGTTGATGGGCATTTGGTTAGTTCCTTGTTATTAGGTGTTTAATTTGAATCCTCTTAGGTGAGGTGTACTACTCTACCCCGACAGGTTTACTAGAAATGCCATGTATGAATGTGGGGAAGCATCCCTTAGATTTCCCTCTTAAGTTTTTCTTCGAGAAAAAGAAATAGATTATTTTAACAAAATAAGAAGATTATTGTTAAACTAGACATTCAATGTGCAAAGATCTTAGAGCATGTCAAAAATGGAAAAAAAAAAACATGAATTAACTCCTCTCACATGGTTACAAATAAAAAATGTTATTGTTCTTTGCAAACTATTTAGTATACTACAACTAAATTTACATATATAAATTCTTTAAAAAATGTGAGCAAATTGAAGTATTTTTCAATTCATTTACCAATGAAGATAGTACTCTTCATCTAGAATGTTGACTTCTTCTAGAGATATGAATCTACTTTAAGTATCCAAAAGGTTTGATGCCTAGGCTAATTAAGTGTTAACCAACTGTGTGTTTATACTTTTCATCTAGAATGGTGACTTCTTCTAAAGATATGAATCTACTTTAAATATCCATAAGGCTTTAAATATCCATAAGGTTTGATGCCTAGGCTAATTAGGTGTTAGCTCACTATTTGTTCATAGGATCGTGAACTTCTTCTGCCTCCTATGTTTTTTACTAGTTCCAAGGTCTTAAATATGGATACAATGGGAGGAATTTCATCATAGATTCCCTCCAATCATGTATACAAGAGAATTAAATGGGAACATATGTTTTTATAGGGATTATGTTAAGATGGCAATAACAATAATGTAAATACATGCATCATGAGCATTTTTAGAAACATTTACACTCTCAATTTGTTGAGTTATTTCTTAATACAAGCAAACTACTCTTGCATTTTCTAAATATTCCCTGTCATTGTGAGTTATTAAGGATCAAGGTCCATAGGATGGTAAGGATCTAATTTTTTCAAGTTTTATAGAATAGAACGGTTGAATGATTAAGTTTTATAGGATAGGATTGTTAAAATGGCTTAACTCTTTTATAAATGGTTAAACCAATGTGTTTTTGAAAATAGATATTCTATAAAATAAAACTTAGATTCTCTATAATGCTTTTTGACTTAAATAATGTATGTTAATATCAATCCCATTATAATGATGTTAAACTTTTGTGTTTTTGAAAATAAATATTCCAAAAAATAAAACTTAGATTCTCTATAATGCTTTTGACTTAAATAATACATAATGCATATGTTAATATCAATCCCGTTACAACAATGTTAAAATACCAATGATTGTAGAGGGCCCAAGCATTTCAATCTACAACACTTTACACTCAATAGAAGAGACATATTAGGAGTTGGCTTGCACTAATCACGTGTTCCTTTAGTACCCCTTATTTGATTCAGATTTTGTGTCTCATATTGAGGAGCTTAGGTTTCCCCAATTCGATCAAGAGATTAAGATTCTAGGGAGGAGAAACATCATAGCCCCACTCAATCTAAGTGTGAGATTATTCCCATACAAGTGGATGAAAGCTAACCATTTTTGGCACATAGTTTTCTTTTATCAAAATTCCAGAAGATTCCACCAATGGTGTGTATCCTCCCATGAGGGAGTTTTCAACAAATTCCAGATTCCCCCAATGGTGGGCATGGGCATCTTTCAATGAAAGGGGTTTTGTATCAAATTCCAGATTCCACCTATGGTGGGCATCCTCGATTACAACATCATCATTGGCCATTCCCAACCTCTTAAGGCCTTGTCCCCTGTCCCCATTAAGGAAAATATCTCGCACCATGACATGTAGAGAAAAAATTCCAACCTGGCAAAGGTGTCTTTAGCTATCACTGGCATCCATTAAGTTTGTCTTAGGGGAAGGTCCAAAATGTATGTATATGCATGTGAGGACACATTACACTAAAAGATAAGTGTATGACCTTTAATATCATAAAATATCAAACTCCCCATTGTCCACCACTTAAAGGGATTGGGTGACTCACACCTTAACGGCCTATTGCCTCCCACGTCGTTGAAGGGATCCATCGTACCCCGTGCCTTTTCCAAAGTTTATATCTAACGTTGAGTGAGCGCCGGTTGACACGTGCGGTCCCACCGTCCTCACTCAAATGTACGTACCGTACACATTTGTATTAGAAAAAAAAATGGACGCAAGGGAATGGCCAATTCCATCATCTTTCACTGGATTCCACTACTCATCATAATTTCTTGGATAAGATTGGAATCGTGAATAGGAAGACCAAAATCCTCCGTACCAATGAACATTGAAAGATCTAACACACTCAAGTAATTTGAAGATATTTATTATAATAATTAAAAAAGAATAACAAAGATATTGTTAAAAGGCAAAAGGTTTGATTAATGTAAGGAAGTTTTCAGAGTCAACAAGTTGCTTTGTTTTAAGTTTTTTTTTAATTGTGTTGAAAGGTTTTTTATATAGTTGAGAATGAGGAAGATGTATAATTCTTTTCGTGCTCAACACGAAGATGATATATGATATTTAAAAAAAATCAATATCTACAATGAATAAAATAATTTAATGTCGGTCTTAACTAAAATAATTTTATATCAATATTATATAGAGAGTTAAAGTAAGTAAAAGTAAAAAATGGATATGTGTTTTTTACATCCCATTTTGAGGAAGACATGTAATTCCTTCAACTCTTAATATTGATATGGGGTTGACATTTCCCATTTAAAAAAATATTAGTAACAAAAAATATTTCAATATCAACTTTATATATATATATAAAGCAATGGAAAGTAAAATGATTCTTATGGTTAAAGCATTTCAATGGTGTGTTGCTTACTATGAGGGAGATGTTTAATTACTTATATGTTCAACATGGAGTTGACACGTGTAGATCCATCTTGATTTTGGATCTATCATTCGTCGAGAGGGATCAAGTCCCTAAAGATGAAAACTTTTTTAAATTAAAAAAAACTTGAGGAAATGTTTGCAAGCTCGAGGGATTTGATCTCTCTCTACGCATGATGGATTAAGAGTTAAGATGAATCTTTTAGTGTGGAGGAGATGTGTAATTCCTCCTGTGATCAACACACACACATACACACACACACATTAAGAACCATTGTAGATTCATCTTAACTTTGGGTCTATCATGCATAGGAAGGGATCAAGTCCCTCGACGTGAAAACTCTTTTTAGATTTAAAAAACATGATGAAAGGTTTGCACCTCAAGGGATTCGATCTCTTTTGAGGCATGATAGATTCAGAGTTAAGATGGATCTACATTGTTAGTTAGAACTCATTCATAGCATTTTCAGATGTTGAAATGAACAGAGATTTGGAAGAGGTTTTTTAAGCAATGAGTGAGATTAATTAATTAGTAATCTAGAAAAAATTATTAAGCACCTCTCCTCGTTTTAGGATGAAACTCAAGGTAAACCAACATGGCATAGTTTTGGTGCCTAAGCCAATATAAACATTGAGTGTGACCCACACAATATTATAAAGGAGGTCAACGTAAGGACATGACCCGAAGACCTCCCACTTGAAATTTCTAGCACTCAATTGATCAAGCTAACTTACAAAGCTTGGTAGTAATATAGATTAATATTTTATGCACATCCATTCTTTCATTGTACATCAATTTTTAACTATATTAAAAAAGAGTTTATTTTATTTTAATTATGTTGAAGGTGTTTATTATTATAATTTTTAATATTGTTCTTAATCTGATTTCAAATATGCCTTGATTGTCGATATCCCTTGGATGATGGTCTATGCAATGTATATAATTAATTCCTCAAACACCTTGATCCATCATGTGACTTACAAAACTCGTCGATACCACAATCCTTCTTTATCATGCTTGAGCATTGTTGAATCTCTTCAAACTTGGCAACCTACACATTTATTTGTCCATGTATTTTATTTTTATTTTTTCTTTCATAAACCTCCAACCTTACATTTATTTGTCCATATATTTTATTTTTATTTTTCCTTTCACAAAACCTCCAACCTTTTCAATCCACATATTTACTCAATGCTATGATATTAGTGCTATGATATTCTTTAAGTTAAAAAAAAATTACAAAGGCTTCTTTATATTTATGAATGGCATCCATAGTAGATTTGTTCATGTCGATTAATGTGCCTTATCAAAGGAGCTTCGAACCTAACACCCCCTATTAGCATAGAGTTAGGAGCTAAGAAAAATAACAATACTTGTCAAAATATTATGGATCGATATTAGTGAACTCTAAATTTATGTTGGCATTTTGGTTACTTACAATGTGAAAATCATTAAATGTTTGAACTTTTGGCAATGAAGAAATCACGAAGAGCTCTTCGCTTTTCATTTTGTTAATATTGTATAGGTTAATTAATAATATTGAAAAAAAAAATACCATGATTTAAAATACTAAAAAATAAACAAACAAAAACAAATGACTTAAAAGAAACAAATAAATAAATATTTTTTTAAAAAGTTTTAAAAATAAAAAAACAAACATAATGAATTTAAAAATTAAAAATTAAAACACATTGTTAAATGAGTGGCACATGAATCATTCTGGAGGGGGAGTCGATGGTAGTGGAGGGGTGGGAAGGGGACTAGACAATGTTGTGAAAATGGTGGGTAGCAGGGATCGAATCTGCATTTTCTGTTTGGCATGGAGAAATTTTACCATTCAAGGGTGAGAGGGCACTATGATTCCAGAATTCCCCACCTAAAAAATGTCTATGTCTTTTTTTTAGTTTTTAAATTTATTTTATGATTTTTTTAATTTGGTTCTTGATTTTTTTTTAAACAATAATGTGAAGGCGGAGTGAGTTTTTTTTATTTTATTATTATAAGTTTTCTTTTGTGTTTTTTTTATGATTAAAAAAATATTTTAAACATTTTTAAAATTTGATTTTTTTTTTAAATTTAGTTTTTAATATTTAAAAATTGTTTTTTTTTAAATTGTTATTAGTAGTTTTTTTTTTAATTGTTATTAGTAGCACCATTATTTGGTTCGAGGGTTGATTTTAAGATTTTTATTCTAACAATGTTGATTGTTGAGGTTTTGGTTTCAAACAAGTTGGAGTTTTAACCTCGAAAAAAAGGTATTACTAGTAGCACCACTCTTCAATTCAACTGTTGATTTTAAGATTTGGGTTGCAAAGATACTAGTTGTTAAGACCGTGGTTTCAAACAAGTTCTAATTTTAACCTTGAAAAAGGCGGTGCTACTAGTAGCACCCCTTTCTTATTCAATTATTGATTTTAAGTTTTTTGGTTGCAACATAATAAATTTTTAAGGTTGTGGTTGCAAAATGTTGCAATTTTTAACCCCCAAGAAAAGGGTGTTATTGGTAGCACCATTTTTTTATTCAAGGGTTGATTTTGATGTTTTAAACCAAAAATTATAGGCTTTTAGGGCTAGAGTTATCATTTTAAGGTCATGGTTATTTTCTAGTCAATAACTATGATTCAACTCCTTGTGAATATTGTGAGTGTCGATTGGCATTTGTTTGTGGATGATGTAATTTATGGAGTTATTATTTGATTGGCATTGTCTATACATGCTCAAATCCTTGTCTTCGAGAATGTTGTAACTATTGATTGGAATTTCACAAGTTGTAGTCAACTTTGAGCCATAATAAACATATTGACCAAAGCCACTTGGATAAAAATGAGAAGACCCCACCTTATCAAATCTAGAAAATTTTTGAAACTAGTTGATAAAAGAATTCTCAAGCCTATTGGATTTATTAAAGAAGTGAGAACTAACATAAAGGGAATCACAACAACAACAATTGATTTTGAAATCATCAACACAGTAGAAGAAAACAATTCACATACAAACTTGGTGGTAAGAACTTAAGGTAGAAGAATGAAAGGTATAATATCCCTAGAGAAGAATAGAATAAAGTTAAAAGGAAATGGAAATAAAATTAGTATCCCCCTAAAACCCTACAAAGGAAATCCCTGCTCAAAGCCCTTGGAATATGAAACAAACATTAGGAAGTTATGCCAGCTTTTACAAAAAAATGAAGAAAATATAGAACTTGATGCCAAAGGATAATTGAATTTGGGCTCTCATTTTTCTATGGGGCGAAATTTTGATACTAAACTTTATGAATGGAAAACGAAAAGTTATGAAGAAAGGGATAAAGAATGTTGGAACATTGATGCTATCCCAAAAGATAACATAGTAAATTGCTTCTCGGTGAGGGAAACACGGATTGTCTTTGAGAGAAAAAAACACGGTATCTTGAAGATAGCATAATAAATCACTCCTCATTGAAGGAAACATTGATTTTCTTAGAGAGAAAAATTACACGATGTCCAAGTCTAATCCCTACATAAGCATAATTGACCCGCTTCCCCCTATTGATATTCGAAGAGAGATAATACCCTACTATGCACGTGAAAGAGGTGTCTACAAATGTAGGAGACCATGGTCAACTACAGAGCTTAGTCGAGACCTTCACATGTTAGGATGCATGTTGTTGGAGTACTTATGCCCATCGACAACAAAATTGGACATCAAACTCATCTTTATTTATAGAAAGATTGAATTGGTCACAACAAATGGATAGAAGTAGAAGAAATAAGGAAGTTCAACCTAGGGTTTCAAATAGATAGCCATATTGAAGAGTGTGAGAAAGAATGGAGAAGGATTGGATATTAGGATAAAATAGTTTGGCCACACATGTTCCCAAGTACTTTGGAGGACACAACTTATAAATGGTTCAAGATGGAGGAAATAGGGAGAAACATGGAGCTAGATTGAACTAAAAGGTAACTTTGTAAAAACATTTCCTTCCTCCCTATAGAAGAATAGTCTAGGAAAATAGAGATTTCATCAAACAACTAACTAGATATAGTAAGGAATATAAAGGCAAGTTTAAGGGTGAAGTAGGTTCAACTTTGATTTGTAACAAGGTAATGATAATTGATCAAGAAATAGTAGTTAAGGCATTCCAAGAGTCCATTTATAAGATTGTAGTAGTATATTTTGATCATTAGATCATTTATAGTCTACTCAAGAATCATTTTCATTGGTTAATAATGCTACTAGAAAGGTGTAGATAGATTTGACTATCTTTGACCATAAGGAAGTACATCTTAACACCCATAGGCATACTACTTGGAGATGTATAATGTAAATAAGCAATTAAAGTCGACATGAAAAATACAAAGATTATCTTAGATCTAAAACCTTCGACCAATCCAAAACAAATTAGAATAATTTTGGGTCACATTGGATACTACAAAAAGTTTGTTGGACACTACTCCGATATCAATTTTCCTCTAGATGAACTATTGAAGATTGATATCGAATTTTCTTGGAGTACCAAATGTGGGGAGGTCTTTTAATTTTTGAAGAAGAAGTTGGTCAAGGCTCCAATACTAAGATTTATAGACTATTCTAAGAAATTTCATGTCCATGCATGCCAATGCTTCATACATAAAAGAGGAGTTTTTTTAAGCACAACCAAGAGAAAACAACACTGACCATTTGAATTGTTTTATGCCAATCAAAAGTTATGCAAGTCTAAAAAGAACTATTCAACCACTAAAAGAGAAGGTTTAGGAATTATTTTTGCATTGCAAAAAATTAGACACTACTTTTTGGGAAACCCATTTGTATTTTCTATAGAATGTTAAAATTTAAAGTACTTGGTCAATAAACATGTTCATTAAGGAAGAATTTACATATGGATACTACTTTTTTAGGAGTTCAAATTTGAATTAATTGTGAAGTTAGGAAAAGGCACATGTAGGTCTAGATCACATGTTAAGAGTTGAGACTAGGGAAGAACCAAATGGAATTAATGATGACCTATTCAATGCCTACTTATCTAAGGTAGACTTTGCATCAAGATAATTAGCTAAAATTGTATAATTTTTACAAGATGACAAAGCCCCAAATGACTTGTCAATGAAGAAAAATAAGGTACTTACAATAAAAGTTACACCATACACCTTGATTGATGGGAGTTTGTATAAAATTGACATTGATAGTATACCAAGGAGATGTGCATTAGGGAACGAGATACAAAAAATTATTGAGGAAGCACATTCTATCCCATTTGGAGGTCACTATCATATAGACACAACAACCAAAAAGATACTGCAAGTAGGCTTGTGGTGGTCTGCATTGCATAAGTACTATAGAACCAAAATGAACACGTTTGATAGATGTCAAGGAATAAATATAACATTATTCAGAGATTAAATGCCATTTTAGTCAATCAATCCAAGTATCCCTTTAGAATTTATAGGATCATTTTCAACTAAAGGGAAAATAAGAGAGGATAGATATCTTACCACTATAGTTGAGTTCTTAACCAAATGGATAGAAGATGAACCAATAAACAATTTCACCAAAGTAATAGAAAAAAAATTATTTATGAAAATATTATTACCATATACAAATGTCCACTTACTCTCATAAGTGATCAGGGAACACATTTTATAAATTTAATACAATAGATATATTAATGAAACAATTTATGATTGACCATAGGGAAAGTTCCCCATATCACCCTCGAGGCAATGGTGCCATTGAAGCTTCCAATAAAGTATTGGCAAAAGGAATAACTAAACTATGTAATGTGGATAGATATGATTGGGATGACAAAGTTCTCATTATTCTTTTCACATATAGGAATGCTTACAAAAGATCAACTAGATATACCTCGTTCAATTTAGTGTGTGGACAAGAAGTAGTAGTGCCTTTGCACTTCAAGACAAACACTGACAGAGTGGCCAAAGTACTAAATTTTCAAATAGAAAAGCCAATGAAGATTAATTGTACCAACTAGAGAATCTAGAAGAGGACCTACTAATAGATCTACATCACCAAGAAATACAAAAAAACAACGAAAGGATTGGCATGATAGATACTTACGAAAAGTAGATATTAAAAATGGAGATCTTGTACTTTTATATGATAGAAAAGTCAAGGGCAAGCCAAGAAGGGCCAAAAATAACTTGGTTTGGTTATTGCATAATTGAAGATATTGAAACTAATGGATTTGTTCATCTTAATGCACTCTAGAGAATTATACTAAAAAAGGTAGACAATAATGCTCAACTAAAAATGTACCATCCTTCTCTAAAAAAAGTCAAATAATCTAATTGGTTAGGGTAAAAGGGTTTTGTAACTATTTGTGAGAAAAGAAATCATCAATTATAAACAAGTCAATAAGAAAGAGACGTTAGTGGATTGAAAGAAACAACAAAAAGAAAAATTGCACAAGAACATGACTAGAAAAGATAGGATGAATCAATGGAAGCAGGAACATAAAGACAAAGATAAGTTGACTAGTCAAGAAAAATAGAAGTGGTAAAACATCATACAGAAGCATCATGTGTCAAAAGAAAAATATTAGGAGATAATGAACTCATATATAAAGCAATTCGAAGAGGGAAGCAAAGAACCTCAATTGAACATAATGATGTCATTCACAAAGAAAATCAACATAACATAAAAATGAAAGTAAACAAAAGCATTGTAAGAATGATGAAAGTAAACAAAAGCATTGTAAGAATGAGATTGACATACATACCAAAGGACATTTTGATCTATTAGAAAGATGAAATCAAAACTATGAAGGACACAACAACATGACATAAAAATGAAAGTAAACAAAATCATTGAAATAATGAGGATGACTTCAATGAAGGGGAGAGAATGAAAACATACATACCAAAGGACATTTTGATCTATATTAGAAAGATGAAATCAAAACTATGAAGGATGTTGTGGGTGAAAATTTAGATAAAGACGTGGGAAAAAGGTAAAAATAAATAAATAATTTAACCATTGAACATTAATGAAACTTCTCAATGATGATTTGATAGAAACACATGTGAATAACTGAAACATTTAAGAAGTGGTTTGGTTTGAAATATTGAAATTTTTTTAAAATGGATGCAACATTTCTCAAAGTCTTTCTATATAATAAATAAATAAAATAATACAAAAAGTTTGTACACTTCATCATTCTCCATATATATAAATAAAATAAAATAAAACATTTTAAAAAACCTATTTAATAAAAATTGAAAAAAAAAACAAATTTTAAAAAATTATTAAAAATACATAATTTTTTAACAACAAATCTAAAATCTAAAGAATACATATTAGAAAAAAAATAAAAAAAAAATAATAATAATAATATGAATAAAAAATTACGAAAAAAATAAAAAATAAAAATGAATAATACTAATAATAATTCAAATAAAAAATTACATATAAAAACAAAATAAAAAATAAAAATTAATAATAATAATAATAATACAAATAAAAAATCGTAATGTGATGGGAAATGAGTGATTCTCATAATCATAATCACCCCCAACCATATTAATATTTGTTAGTGTTCTCTCATATTTGTTTTATTTTTAACAGAAACAGGGTAAAATTTATATTAAAAGGACTGCAAGTAAATGCAGGAGAAGTACAAAATCTATGCTACAGGAGTTGTAAAAAAAAAAATTCACTCCCATGTATGCTCTTACAAGGAAGTAGTGAGCAGGGGTAGTGTTTTCTAGTATGCTAAATCCTGTTTGAACTGCTACAGTGAAACCATGCAAAAATATCCTAATAAAAACACAGTGAAACACAACATACACTTAGAGTTTGTTTCAGTCTGGTGTAAGGGAGTCTTCCTCTGTTGGAGGCCGCAGATTGAGATCCAGTCGCGGTCGAGGTCCTGGCGAGGAAGCTTCGTCGGAGATGGCTGTAGTCGGGGAGGCTGAAGGTGACGCAGGCCCAACCACAAATTGAAGAGCTTCTATCTGCTGCCTTAACGCTTCACACTCATCCTTGTTCCTCTGTTGTTCTCCCCGATGCTGAATGGTAATTTCAATTATGGATAGAACTTGGGCTGAGAGAGCTCTAATTTGAATTTGTAAGTTTTGCACTGTCCTCACCAACTCATTGTGCTCTTCCACTGAAACCACGTGCTGATTTTGCCTTCTCATTTTGCCAAATTTCCTTGCACTGTCTGTCTGGATTATGCGAGGATCAGTGTCTGTGCTCAAGGGAGGATTGAGATCTGCTTCATTCTTTGAAGTATAAAGAATGCCTATGAAATGAGCCACTCCTCCTCTAATATGCTCCATCACCCTTGCTAGATTCAACGAACGGATCTGATTTCCTGAATTTTGCCACGAGCTGCAGCCATACCCACTGCTGGTGTTGGTATTGTTCACATTACCTAAAATCAATGTGTAGTACACCCAAGGCATCATACTAAATATGTTCTTCCCACTCCAAGTCTTGAATCCACGCACAGGAGCAGTCGTAGGGACACCGAAATGACTTCCCAAGTTGAGGGAGATGGTTAAAAAGAACAGCATGACACGTGCTGAGGTGAGGGGGGAGGCATCTAGGTGTCGAGAGGTGAGGTGAGGCATCTTGTGGCAGCTGCAAAGTGTTTCAGGAGTCAGGGGTAGAGGGGAGGCATTATGACGGGACAAGTTTGCGACCCAGACCAAGATCCAATTCCACATGTCACGTTGAGTGGGCAGGTGTGTTGGTTGCCATGTGTCAAAAGCCTGACTAAAGTGTGATGTGTTCATGGGATGGGTTTGTAATGTGAGAGGCCATTGACTACTAATGATCCTTTCTCCAGGGCAATGGCCATATTTGCTTGGATGTCGGCCATTTGATTGTTTCGTCAGAGGACATGGAAGAGGGAAATATTGGAGAAGTGTTTGAGAGTTGCCGAAATTCATTGGAGTATTTCCTTTAAGTGAAAATTTGGGGGGTGAGATCCTTTGTGTGCATGGTTTATAATTATCTTAGAATCATCGTTCACCGAGAGGGAGTGGATGTTCAGGATTTTGGTGAGAAGAAGGCCTTGGTACAGGGCATAGGCTTCGGCTTGGTTATTAGTTGCGATGCCAAGATTCCAATGGAAGGAGAGTGTTTGAATTCCTCGTGGGCATATGATGACCCCTCCCACTCCTGCCACCCCGATTCTCTCATATTTGTTAGTGGTCTCTATATATGTAATTTTTTTTCTTATATAATTTTTCATATTTGTTTTCAAATTGAATTTAAAAATAATAATAATAATTATTTTTTTTTTTTAATTTTGTTATTTTTTTAAAAAAATAATTTTTAAAGGTGTTATATATATGTGTGTGTGTTTGAGAGGGTGATGGGTATGAGAGATTAAAAAAAAAAATATTATGTTTTTTTTAATTAATTAAAAAAACACATTTTTTTTTTCTTTTTTCCATCTTTTTATTTACTTTTTACGATTTTGTTTGTAACATATAAGATTTTTAGGTCACGATTTAAAAAATGTTACAATTCTAAGTTTGAAAAAATATGGTGGTACTAGTAGCACTTCTGATAGCACCACTTTCAATTTGGGGGTTGATTTTAAGATTTTGGTTGCAACGATATTGGTTGTTAAGGTCGTGCTTTCAAACAAGTTGTAATTTTAACCCCGAAGAAAAAAGGGGGTGATGTCAGTGGTGTCACTTTTTGATTTGGTGGTTGGTTTTAATAATTTGGTTGCAACGACATTGGTTGTTGATCCATGGTTTTAATCAAGTTTTAATTTTAACCTTAAAAAATGAGTTTTTATTGGTAGCACCATTTTTCAATTTGGAGGTTGATTTTAAGGATTTTTCTTCACAACATTACAAGTTTTTAAGGCCATTGTTGCAAAAGGTTGTAATTTTAATGCCCTGCCCCAAAGAAAGGGTGATTCTAAGAGCACCACATTTTATTTTGGAGTAAAAAGAACCACTAAATGAGAACTCTGAAAGGTTCTCATGAAGTAGGTAATTGTGTTATTTACCTAAATTGCATAGTTGTTGTAGGGAAGACGCCAACAGGACAGTCGAAGCAATTGAAGCCCCAAGTAGAGCCCTGGATCTGTATATTCTTTCATTTGATTCCATAAATAAACAACCACCAACTATTCCAGAACTAACAGAAACAAGCAACATCTAGATTGATCAATGAAGGTAGAGAAAATTTTGATAAGTAATATTTTTAAAAAAATTCATCCATCTCCCCCCTTCTTCTTCGATACGAAGAATATTTTGAGGTTGGGAGAGATGTTTTAGGAGCCTTAGTCAATTAGTAAACTAATTCAAGATAGACTAAATGTATCATATGTAGGAGTTCATTGGTAGTCAAGTTAATCGACCAAATAACCAAGGTAGTTACAATAGTTATAACTACCTTTCCTCTAATTTGAGTATAAATATGTGTTAGTATGTCATTATACATTAAGAGATTCAAGCATATAATAAAGACAACCTATTGTTGTCTCTATGGTTATTTGTTCTCTCTTCAACTATGTGTGTATGATGTAGAAAGATAGATAGAATATATATATGGTTATTTTATTATACTATATAATTGCTAACTACATTGCAATATAATCCCTTAGATTACAACACCTATCATCTCCAATATTTCAAAAGGTCCATATATCATGGCTTTGATTTATTTTTTTGCCTCTTTAGCCTTTGCTTCTTAAGGTGAAACCAAACTCTATCTCTTGAAGTTGTAAGTGTAACTTCCTAATCCTACCTATAATTTTCTTTCTTTAATGCATCACTTGAAGTTCCTACCCTTACTTCACATTGTCCATATACAATATCCAATGGTGATGGTGGATAATATCCAAAACATAAAGGGGACTTATAGGTGGAAGTGTGGATAATAATGTTATAAGAATGTTGCAATTTTCATCCTAGGTTATTGTGTGCTTCTAATTGTATCCTTTAAAAGCATAAACATAAGTCCTATGCACTACATCTGTCTACCCATTGGCTTATGGGTGGAAATTAATGGACACATTTTTTTGAGTATCTAATTTCTCCCATAATAAAGTGAAAAATGCCTATGAAATATACTATCTCTAATAGAAATGATGCTCCCTAGAATTCCAAAGAGCACCCAGACACTTTCAAAGAACAAGCTTGTAGCTTCTTTCCCTTTGATGGTATTTTTGCAAGCCATCAAAACACACATCTTATTAAACTTGTCAACTACCACATACAAGTAGTCATGCCCTCTTACTATCCTCAACCAATCCCCAACAAATTCCTTGAATATGATTTCCCATGGCCTTGGAAGGATTAGAAGTGGACTATATCATCATTGTTTCGTGTTACTAGGATTGTTGGTGCAACATAAAATACAACCTATGATAAACCTAGTTGTCTTCTCGCACCTTGGACGATCAATAAACATATGTATACAAGCTATCCATAGTCTTCCTTACACTAACTGTCTATCAAACTCGGAGGTGTGAGCCTCCCTTGTCAGTTGCACTCTTTCTTCCTTTGGTACACAAAGTTTCCCTATCATGTAGAGTATCAAATTTGGAGACTGTAACTACCACATAACTATTTTTGTTTTCCTATTTGTTGATACATCCCATTCAAATCCTCATATTTTTCATACTCCTCTATGTATACTTTATGGGTGAATGGATCTGTGATGGATCAATGTGCATAATTGCTCCCAAACCTATGAATTTCTGTACTAGTGGTCAATTGGATAGAAAATCAAACAATTTTTTGGCAATGTACCCTTCCTGTGTTTAATCACCAATTGAAATCATTGTAGAATTCCCATCCACTTAAAGTCTCTTTCTTGTTGGAGTTTACTCTGAGTTTATAAATATTTTAGAGGCCAATGATCAAGTGTTTCTTCATCTCCAACCCTATAAATAAACATCTCTCAGACACAAGAGCCACCAAAAGTTAGCACCAAATTTGTGTGGATCCTATCAAATCCTCTAGTGCATTGGACAATTTTCCTATAGATTCTCTCTTCCAACCCACTCCATGAGCTCCCAATATTTCATGTGTCCTATTTGAAAAAGGTAGTGAGTTCAAATTACTAAGTTCATACCAATCTTCCTGAAATTGATGAATAAGGTTCCCTTTGGTTATAATCAGAGGCAGTACTAGCCACACGAGAGCATTGGCTATGCTAGCACACTATTCAAGAAGTCCTAATGCAATGGAATAATGTGTAGCCTAAAGATGATACCTAGGAACTAACAATGATTTTACACCGGTTTCCACACCTCCAACCTTGGGGTCAACACTACCTTTGGAGGAGGGGGACATGTTAGGGCCCTACCCTAACCTCCCTACTTTGTGGTACTTAGGAGTTAGTCAATTAAAGTTTGAGATCATGTTCTTTGAATAAGGCTGATTAGGCAGTTGGTGTATGGTTACTCAATGTAAAATGACCATCTTCATTAAATACAACCTTCTAGGTGGTTGGTACTCATTAATGATGGGATCACTAGTGGTTAGGGTTTTTTTAGTAAGAAGTTATTTATAGAGGTAGATGGCTATGCAATTGTTTGTCAAGTAATTTAATTGGGAGAAGTCTAAACATTATACAATTTGGGCCTTTTTCAATAATCATCATCAGAATCTCGCTATAGAAGAATTACAATTTTTCATTACTAAAATTGCATTTTTGAATGCATAAATGGATTTAATGCCCTTAAAAACCCCTATTGCACCTTGATTGTGTAATCTCAATAATTGATATATTCAATTCTAACAATTGTTCTAAATTTTTAGTCGAATTTTGGGCAAAAATGATAAAAAAAAATGGCAAAAAAATGTCCAAATTGTAGCATGTTTAGACTACTCTATTTCATTGTATTGGAGCTATACGCATTTGGAGTTTGCCCCAAAGAGCTCCATGAACATTACTCTCTTCTAAAATTATTAAGGATTTATATTATGAAAGTTCATACTTCTTGTTTATCCTTTTTTACTTTTTGGAGTTTATATTTCTTTTAATGTTACTCATAATTTATAGTTTTTGTTGATTAAGTACACTATAAAATCAACCGTCTTCTCAATATATATTATGAATCCATGACATGTTGCTCTCCTCTAAACACACATATCACTATCCCTTTCAATGTTCATGATTTGCTTTTCTCTAAATTACTATTCATACATGACTATGTTCTTTGAATTTGGTATGTCACACCACATCACACCATGCCCTCTTTCAAAGAAACCACAACCCTTTCTCCTCCATAATTGCAATTCTAATTGCTGAAAAAACAATGGGCCCAACTCAATCACAATCACACACCAACATATTACACTAGAAAAGTGTTCTAAATTCCTATTCATACATGACTTTGTTCTTTGAATTTGGTATGTCACACCACACCCTCTTTCAAAGAAACCACAACCCTCTCTCCTCCACAATTCCACAACCCTCTCTCCTCCACAATTGCAATTCTAATTGTTGAAAAAACAATGGACCCAACTCAATCATAATCATGCACCAACATATTACACTAGAAAAGTGTTCTAAATTCCTATTCATATATGACTTTGTTCTTTGAATTTGGTATGTCACACCACACCACACCACACCCTCTTTCAAAGAAACCACAACCCTCTCCCCTCCACAATTGCAATTCTAATTGCTGAAAAAATAATGGGCCAAACTCATTCACAATCATGCACCAACATATTACACTAGAAAAGTGTTGGGTTCCTCTACCTATTTTGAGAATTTATGGTTTATAAGGTGGTAAAGTAGGTCCTATTTTAAGAATTTATGGTTTCTAAGGTGGTAGATTATTATAGTTAAGTTTTAGTCGAAAGAATTTGAGAATATCCTAATGGATAATTCAATTCATTAGATGCCTAGAAGATTGGAAGAAGCCATGTTAATTATGTGATATAATATGATTAGACATTTGGTTCATACTTGTTAGACCTTGGAATGTGAGAATGTGACCTTGAAATCACATCCTATGAATAGTTAATATTGGGTCTATGCCACCAGGAAAGAAGCCAATCCTAATAAGTATAGGGGAATATTATGATTTAGTCGAGGATTTGTCTTTATGCTCTTTGGTTTCAAGCGAGGAAGAAATATATCATAATTCTTTAATTATAAGCTTGATCTCTTTTATATGTTGAGAATTGAGAATATTCTTTCTGGCATTTGCTCGTTGATAAGCTTCACCTCACAGTGGAGGAATATAAACAAGAACGGATGAGATTGAGCGAAAGAGACTGGAGAGGCTAGTGGCCGTTAAAATGTGAGTCACTCAAAGTGGACCAATGCATTTCAAAAGGTATATAAAAACAAAATACTTGAGAGGCAACGGGAGTTTTGACTTGGGATATTTTTGGATATTTTATAGTTTTCAAGGTCACCCACTTTAATGTTCTAATACAAGTTTTTCCTCACATACATACATAGTGGACCTTCACATTAATAATTTTTTATGGGCTAAAGACAGATTCACCAATTGTGAAATTTTTGTCCATGGTTGATACTTTGTGGTCGACAAGCTGGAGATTCATGGTTGATACTTACAAGCACTGACATTTTTCTCAATGGGGAATGTGCCAGGGTTGATACCCTCCAGTGGTCGCATCTTTTGGAATTTGATAGAGAAATCCCCTAATTCGACGTTGATGGAAAAATCTATGTGCATATACCATATTGGCTTTGGGTCACCCCATTTGGATGGCAACAATCCAAGACCTTGAAAGAGGATTGAGTGGTCCAAGACCTTGAAAGAGGATTGAGTGGGCCTCTGATTTTTTTTTGGTCCTCCCTAACATCTCAATCACCTGACAATTTTCTCCATCACCAAACTAGGGAAACCTATGCTACCCAACCTTAAACATAAAATCCCAATCAAATAAACTACCTTTTAGAGTAAGTGGACAAATCTGATGAGTGAAATCCAGCTCCTAATATGTGTCTTGTAATGTAATGATTGTAGAGTACTCTATATTGAAATTATTACACCCCACTCAAAATGATGGCACATTATTGGACCCCACTTTAGAATGATGACACACTAATAGATGGGAAATGAACAAAAGACCAAGGCAAATAAAAGGCCAAACACATTTAAAAAATACATCTTAAAAGGATTGAATTAAAAAATTAATATTTTACAAAATGCATAAAATTATTTGAAAAATATCATTTTCAAGAAAAGGGGCATATTTAGAGGGAGTGAGTTAAAAAATAAATCAAAGTGGTGATTGAGGAAACGAAGATATTGTTGATTAGATCAAAGAAGTGAAAATTGTGTTTGAAGAACTAGAACTTGTGTAGAGATAATCAATATTAATATTGAAATTTGACATTCAATTATAGTTATCAAACCTAAAATTTAATGTTGAAATTTGATATTCAGTTATAGTTATCAAACCCAAAATTTATGATGGTCAAAATTTTTCACTACTCTTCAATTTACATTTAAATTACACAAATTGATATAGTGTCAATAAGATTTTTAAGGACATACTTACTCTCTTTGAAATCCATTTACAGATGATGTAAACCTATTTTTTGTATTTTTCACATATATAAACCCAACCCTTCAATCAAGAAATAAGGTACAAGCTCAATGTAGTATCTTGGTTTTGACCTGTAAAATGTATTAGATTATATTACGTATAAATTGTAAATGTGTAGTTATAATGACGAGGGTCGAGCCATGTAAATGACCCCATGTATAAATTATGTAAATATGTTAATGACGAGGGTCGAGCCATGTAAATGACCCCATGTATAAATTATGTAAATATGTTTGAATGGATTCTTAATGCAGATTCTGGAGTTCATGTTTATAAATATGTTTGTATAGATTCCATAGTTCTCGTTTTTTAGATATCGTCTTTAACGGATGTTTTTACCTTGTTTCAAAAAGTGATGCTCCGAGAATCACACTTTTTCTCAGAGTTAAAACGACAACCTTTTCAACCAAGGCTTTAAAACCTTGTAATTTTGTGAAAATACCTTAAAATCAATCTCCGAATAAAAAAGTGACACTACTAGTAGCATCATTTTCTTTCCAAGGTTAAAATGACTACTTGTTTGAAAATATGACCTTGGCAACTAGTACCATTGCAACCAAAACTTTTAAGTCAACCCTTGAATTAAAAAACAATTCTTAGGTCAGTAATGCCTCCATCATTATTCAAAATTAAAATTGCAACTTGTTTAAAATCTTGACCTTGACAACCAATACAACCGAAACCATAAAATCCAGTCATGAATTGAAAAAAGTGCTACCGACATCACCCTTTTATTTTTTCAGTTTAAAGTTGCAATATTTTTGAAATCACAACTAAGAAAAAACCTCAAGACCAAAAGAACAATATTTTTTTAAAAGGTAAAATTAAAAAAAAAAACAACATTATTTTAAAAATTAAATAATTAAAAAAAAATTCAAACAACTCCTCCCTTACCCCTTTTTTTTTAATTTAATTTTAAAAATATAATAAAAAATAACTTCATATAACGAATGAAAAAAAAAAAAGTTTTTTTTTTTAAATAACATATTAAACAAACAAATTAGAAACATAAAAATAAGAAAGAAGTGTAATAGGTGGAGGGTGACTACCTTGATTGTTCAAAGGTGCACGGGAGGACGGAGGAAGGGGATAATGTGGAGGGAAATATGCGGAAATTTTCCATGTTTATGTTTTTAATTTGTTTTTATTAAATACTTTATTTTATATGTTGTTTAAATAAAAATGGTTTTTAATTATTTTATATATTTTTAATATTCTTTTCTTATAAAATTTAATCAAATTTAGTTTAAATGTTTTTTAAAATTTGTTTTTCTAATTATTTTTTAAAATTTGTTTAATTTTTTTTAAAAGAGATGGTTAATGAGTTTTATTTTTATTTTTAAATATTTATTTCATTTATTGTTTAATTAATTTTTTTTCTAATTAAATTATGGTTTTAAAAATGTTGCAATTTTAATTTCGAAAAGAATAAAAGGGTGATGTCAATAATGCATGCATTTATTTGGAGGTTGATTTTAAAGTTTTGTTCATAATGGTATTAGTTGTCAAGTCTAGATGTTTAAATGAATTAAATTGTAATTTTAACCTTGAAGAAATGGAGGTGATATTAGTAGCACCATTGTTTAATTCAGGGGTTGATTTAAAGGTTTTGGTTGCAATGGCACATGATGTGAAGGCCATAGTTTCAAACAATATGTACTTTAGATCTTAAAAATAAAAGTAGTGTTGCTAGTGTCATTTTTCGATTTATGGGTTGATTTAAAGTTATTGGTTGCAATAGTATCGATTGTCAAGGTCATGGTTTCAAAGAAATTATAATTTTAACTTGGAAAAAAAGGGTATAAAAAGTCATGAAAAATGATGATAGGTGAATAGGAACAGATAAGGTGGAGGGAGGATTCCATGAATCACCCCCCTCTTATTGCATGTGTTTTTTTCTAATACTTTGTTTTGTTTTATTTATTTAATTCATTTTTTAAT
>ML779322.1:1137331-1147924 GCA_009831015.1 Picea engelmannii
TAATGATGATATCACATTATTATATGACTCCTTGATCACATATATAGTCTAGAGTTTTGAATATATTAATCTCTTTGTTGTGATTGGTTTGTGTTGTCGTGATTGGACGACGCAAGAGCATCGTAGCAGAGCGGGGATCAACAAAGATAAGGAGAGCTTTCACAAAGTAAGTACATCATCCTTCTTCTCTTGTCCATTCAATACTTTAGAACTAGGGAAAGAGTAGTATTCTGTCTCAGTTTGTTCCAGATCCAGGTGGATCTGTGGAGATTGGTCTGTGTCCGCACTCATGAATTTATCCTAGAACAGTTTTGGACATAGTTCATGTTGGGTGAACCAAATTAAACTTGTGTGTTTTGATGTGATTGCATGTTTAATGTTAGTGCACAATAATGAGAAAGATTAATTATGATGATGCACGTGTTAGTCATATATGATTCTATAATATCACGCATAGACCATGTTAATGATAAAGAAATTGTTGAGTAATGGGAACTATACACATGAGTGAATGGTAGAAAGGACATGAAGAAGACCTCACTTCCCCTCATCACTCCAGAAACTTGGTTACTATAAACCCTCTAGATACCTCGGGTGATATTTCAGTTTCTCTACAGGTGATGCCGAAAGGGTCAGTGTCTAAAGGATTTGTTGGTATTTGAATGATTAACCCTAGGTATACCCCCTATGTGCCAACAAATTGTTCAGTTTCTAGGATCAGGAACTGTAATTCATGGGAATTATTTGGAGTTTGAATAGAGAAGAAATTGAATACTGGATAGAGGGGAAGCAACAAGACTTTGATAGAGAATAAAATAGAAAATCTCAGTGCAACAATGAACAATGGTTGCCAAGGTATGTTTCCACAGATCTGCACAAAATTTTCTTTGGTGAATTTTTGATTATTTTGACTGAATGGTTAGAAAGGCTACTGTAGAACGTTGGGAGATATAGAGCTAAAGCTCCGAGAAACTAGACTTTGAAAGTGATTAGATAGTTGAATGTAGTAAGAAATACCATTTCTCGCATAATAGATTTCTGATTAAATAATATACTGGGGGTTATATTATAGAGTTTACAATAGATTGTACCCAGTCTTATAGTGTTGCAGAATTTTTCAAGGGTCTGTGCAGAATATATTTGAGTGTATTATCTACTTGGATAAATATGTTAATTTTCTATAAGAATGTCATGAAGATGGAGTTTGATAGCTAGGTGCCTTTGTGCACATAGGGGAACTAGGGGATGACCGAAGGATGGTCTGAGAGTGGGAAGGATGAGTAAGGAGTGGATGGACTAAGGATTCCAAGAGAGGATACTGAATCAGATGAAGAGATTGGAGTATTGCCTTGTGGGAAAAGGTTTAGATATAGTAAGAAGGAGTATGAGGCTAGAAAAGGAGAGCAACATATAGAAGTTGAGGAAAGTTACCCCTGTGTAGTGCTTCGGATCACACCGTACGAAGAAAGGAAAAGAGAAGAAATATATCCTAAGTACTGTCCAACAGAAGAATAAAGTCCATCTCAGATCAAAATCTACGTCAAACCCATGACCCCATGTGCATTGTTGAGAATTGAAGCAGGAACCGAAACTTGTTCAAGCGAAATTGTAATAACTGGAGGAAGTAAGAGAAATAGTCAGAGTAGTGGGAGCATCACAGTGAACTAGAGTTAGTAAAAATCACCAAGAGTAATTAAAACACCTAGTGCAATGGTAGGGATAGATCATACGTTGAGAATTCCTGAGTTCCAGGGAACGAGGTCGGAGGACCCTGAGCAACACTTGTTTGTATGTCACACAATATGGACTGTGGAGAATGTTCAGGATGAGGCAATGAAGATTACATAGTTGGCTCGGATGTTCAGAGGTAGTACACTTCTATGGTATATGAAGTTTCAAAAAACTACACCAATAGGATAATCAAGAACTTTGGCATAGATCAGATGAGCATTGTTAAAGGAATTCAGAAAGATGAAATACGAATCTCAATAAATCACAGAACTAAAGGAAAATAAGCGAGTGCAGAATGAGACTGTGTGGGATTATGACCAAATATTTAAAGATATAGTAGGTAGGTTAACCTTTCATATCCTTGACGGGCAAGATTGATAATTGTTTATTGTGGGTCTATTTCCACACATTCATTGTCCGTTAACATAGTAGAATGTCACATCATAGCTAGACATGTTGGAAACCATGATGAAATTGGAAGCATCTCATGTAGGAGATGGTGAAGGTATGGCATAGGTATAGTCATAATTGGATGCACCGAGGATTCAATTATCAGAGATAATGAAGGAAAAGAAAAATCATGAACATGTTTGGTGTATAACATGTAAAACAAAAATCCATAAGAAGGAAGGGTGTCTAGCCTTCATGCAGTATATGGCCATAGGAGCACCAAACCCATTGGCAGGAGGAGTGGGGTATTTCAAGATATGTAAGACATGGGGGAATCATCCCACTACTTGTCCCTTAATACAAAAATGTCAGAGTACCCCAATAAATTTATTCTGTAATTTTTGCAAATCGATAGGACATAATGAGAATGATTGTTGTGCCTTCAAATTAATGAGAGAGTGCACTTAAAATGCGTACATAATTCAAGAATAAAATGTCGTAGAAGGAGGAATTCCATATTACAACACTCCAAGAGGATTTAATCATGATGGACATGGAGGTTTTGGAAGGGGTCAAGGACATGGACTATTTTGTCAAGGAGGAAGAGGATCGATAATTTGTTATAAATGTAATCAACCAAAACATTTAGCAAGATATTTCCCAAATAATTTCATGTCATGCACGTATTGTAGAGCCTTGGATCATGCGATAAAATAATGACCTTAACTGATAGAGAAGTGGTAGGTGAGAGAGAATTAGAACCAACATCAGAATTAGAACAAGAACTTGCAGATGATAGCCACTGAAGAACATGACGATCAACAAAGAGTAGCATCTATTACATGCGGTGGAATGAGAACCAGACTAGATGAGATGAAGAATGGAAATGGAGTGGAACAATGGGTAAGGAAAGTAGTTAAGCCCATGCCAACATTAAATCTATAGAAAGAATAATAAACCTATCAACAAGCAAGGAAGGAGATACTAAGACTAGAATATATAGCCTCAACGTCAAAGACATCTCCAGTATACAACATTCTCTTAGTTTATGATCGCACTATTCCATAAAGGCCACTTAAAAAGGTAAATACTTTGAAAGACTTTCTAAAGAGATATTTAGAGTTGCTTCAGGATGAAACAAAACTAAATGCACTATGTAGAATGGTTGATCAGTACACTCAATACAGAGAAGTGCTTACGATGTAGAAAGCAATGAACCAGGTCTCACGCAAGAAGAGGACAAACAAAGAGTTTATATTAAGTGCACAGATAGGAGAATATGACATGGATAATGTCATCTTGGACTTAGGATCAGATGGCAATGTTCTTCCAAGATAGAGGTGCGATATAATGGGGAAACGAAATCTAGTTTGGTCAACTTTTCGGTTGAGGTTGTCTAAACAACATATGATAATACCAATTGAGATACTGGTGGGAGTACTTGTGAAAATAGATGGAGTGCTCAGTGTAGTTGACTTTGAAGTCATTAGGATTGTGGATAATAGTCAGTCGTATCCAACATTACTTGGACTAGATTGGGCCTTTGAAAATCATGCGATTATTAACTTGAATAAAAGAGATGATTTTTGAAGGAGGAGGCTTAAATGTAACTATGCCATTAGACCCTATGGAGAAAAGAGATATGTGGAGTCCACAAGAAAGGAAATTGATAACTTATATAATATGACAACACACATGGATGGCTATTTCAACCCTAGTGTGGATGGTTTGATTAGTTTGAGAAGCATAATATCTTGCATATCAGACTCTGAGGAAGGACTTGAACACTCACAACACCAGTTGCATGAAGTGTCAACCAGAAGGTGTGCTTGAATCACTCAGTCTTTGTGCTAGATCATAACATAGGTATGTGATACACCAAGGTTCGAAGGATTAACTGAGGTAAGTTATTTTGTCAATGAATTCGAGCTGCAAATACTTGAACAAAAAAGGTTATTAGCATTAAATGTGGCACTAAAAGAGACCCTAGCAAGATGGTGGGAAACTCTCAAGGAACGGATAGAGGATAAAAAACATTGTAAAAGGATGATGTAGATCAGGTTTGGAATAGAGAACATTATGTACAAGTTATGGGGATGAGCAACCCGAAGGATCATGTTGCGTGCTGTATTACAAATTGGAAGCAAGTGACAAAGCAAGAATGGACACACAGGTTCATACATACGCTAGAGACAGTTCCTAGGAAGTGGTATTTAGAACTATAATTGTATAGAGGAATGGCAGACTGGGAAGAGCTCATCCAAAACTTTAAGGTAACATTTAATTTTGAAGCTAATTCACCTTTAGTAGATACAACTCTACAAGTAATTAGAGGTAAATTTTTTATGGAAGAAGGACAAGTAGAAATAGTACCTACATATAGTGCGCATAGAGAGTCTGCAACACCTCATGAACTATTGGAATGTTATCACACTACCGAGGCTGACCAAGAATAAGAAGGCCTAAGAAATGTACATGTATCCGATATTGAAGGGGAGTGTGGCATAGTAGGTCCAACACTTGAATATGACACATACGTGAAGCCCTTAAGAGTGCAAAAATTGAACAATGGCATGGAGGAGAAACATAAGTTTGCAAACATTGGTCATTATTGGAATGATGAGACTGTGGAAAAGATCGCAGACCTATTGCATGAGTATCATGATATTTTTCCAACCACCTTTTCAAAGATGAAAGGAATAGCTAGAGAATTGGGTGAGATGAAGATCCTGTTGAATGTAGAAGCTAAGTCAATAAGAAAGACACCTTACAGTTTAAATCCAAAGTACAAGGAAAAAGTGAGAGAAAAGGTTGATAGAATGATAGAAGCTGGTATAATTGAACCCATCGTAGAATCTGAATGGATAAGTCTGAAGTTTGTTCAAAATAAGAAAATAGGAGGTATTAGAATTTGTGTAGACCTAAGAAATTTGAATGATGCCTGCTTGCATGACCCGTTCTTGACCCCCTTTACAGATGAAGTATTGGAAAATGTAGGAGGGCAAAAGGCCCACTCATTCACTGATGGATTTTTAGGATACCATCAGATAAAGATTAAACCGAAAGAGAGATATAATACAACATTCATGACATAATGGGGAAGCTACCAGTACACAGTGATGTCGTTTGGGTTAAAGAATGCACCTGTTGTGTTTTTTAGAGTAGTTGTTGTAGCCTTTAAGGAATTTATTCATCAGTTTCTTAAAGTGTACCTAGATGATTGTATTGTCTTTATCCTATTGAAATATCACATAGAAACTCTAAGGTTGTTGCTTGATAGATGTAGACAATATTAGATTTCATTAAATTTGAAGAAATGTATTTTCTGTGCATTGTTTGCGATACTTTTGGGTCATGTAGTATGCAAGCAAGGTTTGTTAGTTGATCCAACCAAGATAGTAGTAATTGTTAATTTTCCACCACCTGAATCAGTGAGATAGTTGAGAACAACGTTGGGTCATATAGGTTACTACTAAAAATTTATTAAAGGATATGCACAAATTACAACCCCAATGGAGAAGTTATTAAAGAAAGAATCTAAGTTTCAGTGGAATGAATACTGTCAGAAGGGTTTGGACGTATTGAAACAAAAGTTAGTAACTGTGCCCATTCTCATATTCCTGTATTAGAAAGAGTTTCAAGTTCATGTAGATGCATCATCGATAACGCTTGAGGAAGTGTTAACCTAGCCTGGAGAGGGAGAATTCGATCATCTGATTGCTTTTTCTAGCAGGAAGTTGTCAACTAATGTAGGAGAATCCCCATCAGTATTCAAAGAGGCCAAGTGGAGGACAACTCAACATCCAACATGCATTTCAAATCAAATTTTGAACTCAAGGAGGGAATGCTTGTTTTGATATTTTGAAGTATTGTAATAAAGAAATTTAATTTTTGGAGGCTGATGCCATTCCCAAAATGATCCTTGCGGATTGTAATTTGTTTAATGTATGGATAGGATTATATAGGCACTGAGCATTAACTTTGATTTGATCATAATGGACATTTATTGTCATAAGGCCTTAGCAGATAGATGTTTTAAATTATGATAGGATAGCATTAAGGTAGCTAGAGGGAAAACTCGATGAGCCCCTTCATGTATAAATATATGTATTGTATGACCAAATGAGGCTATTGAATGTTAGGGTAGAGGTTGGTGAAGGTTATTGTTATTGATGATGGGAGAGATGTTGAAGTTTATAAATAATTGCAAAGAGCTGTATGAGTCCATGTACATATTTTATTGGATGAATACAATCAAAGAGGTTTGATTCCAAATGTATGGTGTTGTGTTCATCTGGATTATTTAAGTACATGTGATGTTTCTTTCTATTCTCTATTCTTGAATTCTTTGAATGCATTTGATATTTCTTTCTGTCTTTATGCTTATATGTATTCTTTTTATAGACATGTTTTTTATGGTTAAGTGTGGAAGTATTTGATGCTTTTGTAAGTTTCATTTGTTTCTCTTTTGAGATTCTTGGTGCAAGGAGTGCATAGTTCCCGCAAGGAGTGCATAGGCCGAGTCGAGACAGACTCATAAGCTCAAGAGAGATAATGTGAATTTACAATGGAAGTGAAAGGAGCACACAATTGTTTAGTTGAAGTGTAGAGAGTGCACGGTTGCTTAGTGAAGAGCAAAGGTTTGATAAGACCTGTGTAAGGAGTGCATTGGGCCAACAATTCTTTTAAGTGTTGAATAAGTTGCAGAGTAGACGAGCGGAAGGAGTGCATAAGGGAGATTGTTTTTCCAATAATATCTAAGTCCAAAACTTATCAAAAGTTCCATAGACGCAAGGAGTGCGCCCAAGGTCCATAAAAATTGAAGGAACAAAGCTCAGGAGTGGTAGCGAGACTGATAGTTTCGCAGAAGAGACTTAGAAATTATCTAAGTCAAAGGTTTTAAATTTCTAAGAGAAAGGTGCAGGAGGGTGCCTGAGATTCTGTTTATCTCGGATAGTAAATCTCAAGAAGGTTAGTGACTGAAATCCCTTGAAAGGGAAGGATTTTTACCCTTTTAAATTTTAAGGGTTGAGATCTGTTCAGGAGGATCCAGGAGCATTCACCATCGTCAGATTTGGTGGAGTAGAACATGGTTTTCCCTTGTGATTGCAACACAATTTCAAGTTCGGGGAAGGAACACGATTAACACAAAGGATAAGTATTAAGAACTGAAGATCTAAAGTCAAGATCTATTCAGGAGGTTGTAGGAGATAGGAGAGTCATTGGGTCTAGGAGAGTTACATGAGGGATAACCCTCAAAACCCTTTAACATTTCGTTGGTTCGGAGGATAAGAAGTATAGGGAAGTCGAGACTGCCAAATTATTGAAGGGAGGAATATATCATAACCATCCATCTTAAAGGAAACATGGCAATAGATCGAGAGGTCTGGAGAACCTATACTCTGGAGGAAAGAAACCAAGGGTCACCAGGAGCAAGGATCACCGAAGTGTCAGAGGTCCAGACTCAATCATAGTTGTTCATTTGAAGTGACATGTGTCGATATATCAATCCCTTCTTGAATTCAATGTTTGGAAGGATAACAAACTGGAGGAACAAAGAATCTTGAAAACTGGAGTCCCGGAGTCCATCAAGCCAGTCGATTGTAAAGACACGTGTCACTGGATCAAAGGGTTCGGGAGATAGAAGGTTTGTAGGATTTGTAGTGCGTGGAATGCTAAGGGACCCGGAGACTTGAAGGCCAGAGCCAACCTCAACTGTGGATATGTGAGGAGACACATGGAGGGTGAAGATCTATTCACTAGTTTGGCATTCACAGGGTTGCAAGAGTTGTAACGGGAGATCACTCGGACTGCTGAAACCTGAATCAATGGAGTCTACGCAAGCCATTGATCTAGTCAAGGAATAGGAGTCATCTGATCACTTTGATGAATCGACACTCTAGGAGCATCACTGGTTGGAACGGGCAGACCTGTCGGAGCCCAGATAGATGAAGCTTTGTTAGTTGTCGATCTGATTGAAGGATTGGCACTGTCAATCCCACTGGGGATTCGACGCTTTGTAGATACATTGTTCGAAAGGAGCATGAGGTTGATTTGTTGAGGACTCTTGAAGTGTGGGAGCTCCAAAGTCCCAAATTGGAAGTAGGAAAAGGGATAAGCCCATGGTTTTGAGCCCATAATCATGTCGACCTATCCCTTGACCCACATAAGCCCTCCGAAGGTCATTTTTGACCTGAATAAGAAGGAAAATGCCCATGGAAACCAAATTAGAAGGTTTAGTGGGAACCTGTGAGCTGATCCAGGTCCTTAAGTTGAATATCCTTACATCGAGAGGTTAGTGGACCCCAGGTGAGGGTGGGGGGTCTACATCAAGTGGTATGAGAGCCATAATTAAGATCTGTGTGGACGAATTTTGGAACCATGCTACCAAGAAGACATAGGGACAAACCTGTAGCAAATCCAACCATGGAAGAAGAAATGAGGCAACTTCGTGCAAGATTATATGCCATGGAGATAATGCAGAGAAGAGAACCTGATGTTGGTGATGTCAACGAAGTTGAGAGTGAAGAGATGGAAGTTGAAGGAGCTAAAGGAGAAGACGTTGTAGATGAACGCTTGTTGAAAGATGTTGCAAGAATGGGAGTTAGAGAAAAAATGGAAATCCCAATGTATGAAGGAAACTTGGATGTTGAAGATCTATTGGATTGGATAAGAGCCCTAGAAAAGTACTTTGACTATGAATATATCGAAGATGAAAAGAAGGTGAAGCATGCCACTACCAGACTAAAGGGACATGCAATGCTGTGGTGGGATGAACTGCAGGTTGACAGAAGGAGAAAGGGTAAGAAGAAAATAAAAAGTTGGGATAGGATGGTAGCTAAATTGAAAGATAAGTTCATACCCAAAGACTATTAGATAAATCTGTTTAGAAGATTGCAAAACCTGAGACAAAAATGTTTGTCAGTGAAGGAGTACACTGAAGAATTTTACAGGTTGAACATCAGAGCGGGACATCATGAGAGTGATGAAGAAAATACTTCCAGGTACATAAATGGCCTAAGGTATGAGATACAATATGAGATCGACATGATGACTGTAAGAAAAATAGAGGATTCTTATCAAGTGGCACTGAAAGAAGAGGAAAATTTGTCTAGAAAACAAAGCCAATGGAGCAGCGGAAAGAATTCTAACCAAAGATAAGGAACCACAAGACAAAAGTTCCAGAAGGCAGGAGACAAGGAAGATGGTAGCTTTGACCATCAAGTGATTAGAGGGGAAATCTCTAGAGAAGGAAACTAAGGTGGAAAAAACTCTTTCCCCAACAGAAGAAGAAGAGGTAGAGGAGGAGAAGTAAGATGCTACACATGTGGAAACACATGACATATGTCTTGGGAATGTATCGAGAGAAATAATACAGGAGCCAAAGGAGCTCACATATTTGAAGCACAATAGAAGGAGATCGAGATGAAGATGGAAGAAGAAGCAATAGAGGAAGGAACATAACTCATGATGAGGAAGGTTCTCTTGAAATCAAAGAAAGAGGTGGAAGAGCCAGTTAATGGGAACAATCTATTTAAGACTTCTTTTAAGACCAAGGACACAGTATGCAAGGTAATAATTGACAGTGGGAGCACTGATAATTTAGTGTCAACATAAATGGTGGAGAATATGGATTTGGATACAACTTCACATCCAAACCCGTACAAGGTATTGTGGTTGTAGAAGGGACACCAAGTAATGGTAAGTTGACAGTGTCAAGTTGAATTTCAGATTGGTGGGTATAGAGAGGAAATTTTGTGTGATGTCATACCCATGGATGTTTGTCATGTTTTTTTGGGGAGACCATGGAAATATGATAGGAAGGTCATACATGATGGGAGGAAGAACACTTACACCCTTTAAAAGAATGGATGTACACATATTTTGTTGCCAATAGGAGATAGAGGAGCTAAAGAGGAGGCTAGTTCAAGCATACTTCTCATGAGTGAGAAGGAACCTATGGAGGAGGAAGAAAATCCCCAATATTGTAATATGAGGATAAGAGAGATATGTATATCTCTCAAAATGAATTTTACATATGTTCATGTTTTTGAGAAAGTGATGTAGAAGACATCCCAGGAATAGGCTAAAGAACCCGAGGTTTTTGAAACTAACAACTTGTGTGTGGTAGAAGGTGCATTAGAGAGATGGTCATTGGAGACTGTCAAAGAGGAGGAGAATGAACAAAAATCAAGTTTTGTTCACTAGGAAGAAAAGGGAGAGAAAACCTGTATAGTGGTGAACTACATAAATTCCCTAGAGTAGTTTTCATATTTGGTACTCACTCAATGGGAGAAAGAATTGAAGATTCTAGAAAAATGGTTAAACCACCCGGAGGTAGAAGAAGATTACCATGGGGAGAAAGTTATCAAAGATAGTAAGGAGAAACTTCAATAAAGACAAAGTGTTGAAGAAATAAGTGAGAAAAAGAAGTAACTAGTGGGTAGCAACGGTAGAAACCTGCAATGAGTT
>ML779322.1:1147939-1163181 GCA_009831015.1 Picea engelmannii
AGAGGATAGATTGAACAAGGAGATAATGGAATTGAGAGGGTTGGTGGAAAGGTTAGCCAAGGAGACCAGAGAAGAATGCAGTGATAAATTATATGAATCCCTAAAGATCAAGGTTTTGGAACCAGGAGAAAATCCTACAAAAGCAGGGGAACAACCACATCAAGAACAAGGGGAAAAGACAAGGAGATAGTTCCAAATTAATGTTTGGGACCTAGGAGGACTTCAATTGTAGAAGCAACAGGGCCATGAGAAGGAGTTCATGTTTTTCTTAGTTGAGGAGTATTATGCAGGAGCATCCCCATCAACATTCAAAGAGGCCAAGTGGAGGACAACTCAACATCCAACGTGCATTTCAAATCAAATTTTGAACTCAAGGAGGACGCGTTTGTTTTGATATTTTGAAGTATTTTAATAAAGACCTTTTAATGTTTGGAGGTTGATGAAATTCCCAAAAATATCCTTGCATATTGTAATTTATTTAATGTATGGATAGGATTTTACATGTTCTGAGCATTAGCTCGGATTTGATCGTAATGGCCATTTATTGTCATAAGGCCTTAGCAGATAGATGTTTTAAATTCTGATAGGATAAAATTAAAGTAGTTGGAGGGAAAAAGTGATGAACCCCTTCATGTATAAATATATGTATTGTATGCCCAAATGAGTGATCCATATGGATTTTGGTGGCCTCCCACCTATTCCAACTGGCTCATTTTGGCAGTTTTCCAGTTTGATAGTTTTTCCCTAGTTTTCGGGTCCCTGACTTGTGGGGTCATTTGGAGGCCCTAAACAACATTTTTAGGGCTCACCACAGTCATAATGACCTTTGATAGATAGCAAAAAAAATTGTGTTCCTTAGATAGACCTTTCAAATGGGATATTGTGCACCTAAAATGAAGATCGTATGCAAAAGTTACGACCCCAGGAAGTTGATGTACTAACTTACCCAAACATGGCCTACATGACTTTTGGTGCTTCATCTCCTAGGGTTAGGTTTTTTGGATGTCTAGGGTTTTTGAAGTTCCTGTTTATTGTAAAATTTCCTTCACAGGCTCATTGTAATCATCTTCTTGCGAATGAGTGTATCCATCACATCTCTTCTCAGAGATAAGCCGCCACCATTCTAGCAAGCTTGTTTCCACTGCATTTTACAGTTTCAACTTATTTCCTTATTGAATAGAAACCAATTTTACTGTATATCTATTATTCTATGTTAAGCATATTTTTATACTAATATGTATTCATTTAGTTTTTCAAATATATTCCGGATCAATGAGGATGTTGAATTATAGGGTAGATGTTACTAAAGGTTATTATTATTGATGCTGAGAGAGTTGTTGAAGCTTATGAAGAATTGCAGAGAGTTGTATGAGTCCATGTACATATTTTATTAGATGAATACAAGCAGAGAGGTTTGATTCCAAATGTATGGTGTTGTGTTCATCTGGATTGTTTAAGTACATGTGATGTTTCTATATGTTCTCTTTTCTTGAATTCACTGAATGCATGTGATATTTATTTCTGTCTTTCTTCTTAAATGTATTTCGTGTATAGAAGTGATTTTTATGGTTAAGTGTGGAAGTATTTGATGGTTCTGTAAGTTTCATTTGTTTCTCTTATGATATTCTTTGTGCAAGGAGTGAACATTTCCCGCAAGGAGTGCATAGGCCGAGTTGAGAAAGACTCAGAAGCTCATGAGAGATAAAATGAATTTACAATGGAAGTGCAAGGAGCACACAATTTTTCAATTGAAGTGCAGAGAGTGCACAGTTGCTCAGTGAAGAGAAAAGGTTTGAGAAGACCCATGCAAGGAGTGCATCGACCAACACTTCCTTTAAGTTTTGAAGAAGTTGTAGAGTAGAAGAGCGCAAGGAGTGTGTAATGAAGATTTTTTTTCCAAGAATCTCTAAGTCCAAAATTTTTGAGAAATTATAGAGATGCAAGGAGTGTGCCCAAGGCCCATAAAACTTGAAGGAACAAATATCAGGAGTGATAGAAAGACTGAGAGTTTCATAGAAGAGAATTATAAATTTTCTAAGTCAAAGGTTTTAAATTTATAAGAGAAACGCGCAGGAGGGTGCCAGAGATTTGTTTATATCGGATAGTAAAGATCAAGAAGGTTAGCGACCAAAATCCCTTGAAAGGGAAGGATTTTTACCCTTTGAAAGTTTAAGTTTAAGATATATTCGGGAGGATCCAAGAGAATTCACCACCGTCAGATCTGGTGGAGTAGCACATGGTTTTCCCCTATGATTGCAACACAATTCCAAGTTCGGGGAAGGCATAGGCTTAATGCAAAGGAGAAGTATCAAGAACCGAAGATCTATGGTCAAGATATATTTGGGAGCTTGCAGGAGAGAGGACAATCATTTGTTATAGGAAAGTTGCATGAGGGATAACCCTCAAAACCCTTCGACATTTCGTTGGTTCAAAGGATCAAAATTACAGGGGAGTTGGGACCGTCGAAGTCCCGAAGGGCAGAATAAATCATAACTGTCCATCTCAAGGGACATGTGGTAGCAGATCCAAAGGTTCGGAGAAACTATACTCTGGAGGGAAGAAACCAAGGGTTGCCAGGAGCAAGGACTGCCAAAGTCCTGAAGGCCTAGAATCAATGATAGCCATCATATTGAAGTGACACATGGTGATAGATAAATCCATTCACGAATTGAGCGTTCATAAGAATAGTATATTAGAAGAGTAAGGAATCCCAAAGACCAGAGTCCCAGAGTCCATTAGTACCGTCGATTGTAAGGAAATGTGTCACTGGATAAAAGGGTTCAGGAGATAGAAGGTTCAGAGGATTTGTAGTGCATAGAGTTCCAAGGGACCCATAGACCTGAAGGCTAGAGCCAACCTCAACCATCTATTTGTTAGGGGACACATGGAGGGAGAATATCTATTTGCTAGTTTGACATTCACTAGGTTGAAAGAGTTGTAACAGAAGATCACCCAGAGTCTTGAAACCCGAATCAGTGGACTCTATGCCAACCATTGATATGGTCAAGGAATAGGAGTTGTCCAATCACTTTGGTTATTCGACACTTCGGGAGCATCACTGGTTGGAAGGGGTAGACCTGTCTAAGCCCAGATAGCTGAATATTTTTCAGTCATTAATATGATTAAAGGATTGGAGCTGCCGATCCCACTGGGGATTCCACACTCCGTAGATCCATTGTTCAGAAGGAACACAGGGTTTTTCTATTGAAGACTCCCAAAGTGTGGGAGCTCTAAAGTTTTGAATTGGGATGAAAAAGGGATAAGCCCATGATTTTGATCCTAGGATCACATGGACCTATCCCCTTACTAGTATAAGCCCTCCATAGGTCATTTTTGACTATAATAAGATGGAAAAGGCCCGTGGAAACAAAATTAGAATGTTTAGTGGGAACCTGTGAGCTAATCCAACTCTTGAATTTGAAGATCCTTAGACTGGGAGGTTAGTGGACCCTATGTGAGGGTGGGGGCTCTACATCATCAAATGTTGAGAATAATTACATGATGAAAAAAAGGGAAGGCTTGCCAATGGTTTATGCCTTGCAAAAGTTGAGAAATTATTTGTTGGGGTCCTAGTTTGAGATGTATATAGACCATTCTGCACTCAAATATCTAGTGAACATGCCACTGTTNAATCTATAGATGGTTATTGTTGTTCCAGGAGTATGATTTCAAAGTTATTGTGAATCGATGAAAATTGAATGCAGGACCATACCATTTTTCGTGGATACTAACAGGGGAAGATGCAGAAAAGATAGAAGATAGCTTACCAGGTGCACATTTATTTTCAGTCCAAATGGTAGATGACCATTTTGCATAAATTGTCCAATACTTGAGCACAAGAGTAGCCCCATCCAATATGATAGTAGCATAGTAGAAACAACTAGTGGTTAAAGCAACAGATTATTGGTTGATTGCAGGAAACTTATATAAGTTAGGCATAGATGGGATACTGCGATGATGTGTGCTAGAAAATGAAAGACCCATGATCTTAGCAGAGGAACATGATGGAAATGTAGGAGGACATTATGCAAGAAAGGTGGCAGCACAAAAGATCTTGTGCGTAGGTCTATGGTGGCCTACCCTCCATAAGGATGCGAAGGAATATTTCTAGAGTTATGATGTTTTCCAAAGAGTAGGAAGACTATTGCGAAGGGATGATATGTCCTTGAATCAATAAGTTACCTTGTAGGCATTTGAAAAATGGGAAATGGATTTTTTTCAGGACGATTAACCCATCAATGAGAAAAAAAGAGAAAGGTATATAATTATTGTGATAGACTACTTGACAAGATGGGTATAGGTAGAACCAGTCACCGATTGTAGCATGGAGACAACTACATGATTCTTGTTTGAAAAAATATTTACAAGGTTTGGGTGTCCTAAAGTACTTATGAGTGACCGAGGGACTCACTTTTTGACAAGACAATTGCGACATTGATATAAGAGTTCCAGATACAATGTCGAAAGAGAACTCCATATCACCCACAAGCAAATGGAACTATGGAGGCCATCAACAATATACTAGAGAATGGATTGACCAATGTGTGCAACGTAGGATGAGATGACTGGGATTTAAGAATCCATACATTTCTTTCATCTTACAGAACTACACGCAAGAAGTGGATAGGACAGACACCCTTTAGATTATCATATGGTCAAGGAGAAGTCATGCCCATGGATTTTTTTGTACCAAGTCTGTGCATTAAATCATAGTAGAAGAAAGAATATCAGAGTTACTAGGGCTAGAGGAATATTGGATTATCACAAGATTCCATCAACATGTACAAAAATCATGAGAAAAGGAATGGAACGATGGAAAAATCAAGCAGAAGAAGTTCTAGACATGAGATCTAGTACTGGTAAGTTCCTAAAACACCTAGGCAAGTTCATGATGCACTGGATAGGGCCATACATGATTAGATATGTGACTCACGCTGGTGTTGTTTATTTAGAGTAGTTGAATGGACAAGTTGTGGAAGGACTAGTTAATGGGAGCTGACTGAAACTATATAAGGATAGAGGTTTTTCCACGCACTAGAGGAGTTATGCAGGTTAAACTTGTATCATAGTGTATTATAGGAAGACAAGACAAAAAAAGAAATAAAAAGTAGGTAAAATAGGAAAACACAAGAAACAGGTTAAGGGAAGAGGTCAGAAGTTGAGGAGGCAAAGAAGTGTAGGTTAGTTAGTAAAGAGGAAAATCAGGAAAATTTCACAGATGAAAGAAAAGGATGCATAGAAAAAGGATACACAAATGAAGGAAGAGATCACACAGAGAGATGAGACTGCGCAGATGACATATAAGAACATTTAACACAATCCATGACAGGATGTGCAATAAATATTTACCATGAAGACAAAGTAGTGGTGCCACGTAACATTAAATGTAGAGGATCTTGACCGATTGCAAAATAGAACAGAGAATTCACCAAAGATACAGAGTGATGGAGCAGTAAAAACATGTAATGAATGTCAAAAATTAATGGATTATACAGAGAGTTTAGGAACGAAGGGAACTGCAACTGGAAATACAGTATAAAAAAACGCAAAGGGTCAACGAGGGAATATTATTGTTTGTCAAATCTTACATAGAGAGACAAATATTACAAACCCAAAGAGACAAAGTTATAGAGCCAAATTATAGAATAGAGTTCTAGAACCATTTGGAAGTTGAGATCATCATTGCAGAGGAGGATGGAACCTAATGTAGTAGCAACATCAGCCTCAAACCACACAACCAACTTGCAATGCCACCGGTAGCAGAAGAAACATAGGAGGCATCATCATCAACCAAAATTTTCCCTAGGGATTATATCCTACCAATAAATCCATAAGTGAAATAGGTCCATTTATAGAAGGAAGCAAGGTACCCATTAGTAGAGCCAACGATTCCAGAGGGAGTCATTGTGGAAGGGGATATGTTAGGTATTATATTGGATCTGAAATATGATAACCATGACATCATAGATGAAAAGAAGTTCCCAGAGCTTGTACCCAATAAGTTTTTGATGAAATCCATTAGTTCCAAGAACCACATGATAGTCATAGAACCACAGGTGTGGGATAGGGGGTTGCATAAAGTAGGTCTTATAAACTTGTTCTATATACCTCATTTTGGATGGAGCTAGGAGATCAATGCATGCATGAAAATCATGCTAAGTTGTGTTCACAAAGGATACCTGTGGCTTGAGAGGCCAATATCCATTGATACCAATTTAATAGTGTGCATTACAGGTCTTCCATCGCAGGGGCAGTACCGTGCACCATTTTATTTTGACAAGAATAATGAGAAATCTCTCACTGAGAGCATGAAATAAAATTTCATACATTTTGTGGATAACATGGTCTAGATGTCGCTAGCATATGTGACATGTCAGTAAGGTTTGCGATGTAAGCCTTAGCTTGTAAATTATTGAGGAAATGCATAAGAGACCAAGTGCCAACAACAATTATAGGGGTTGTAAAACGATGTGTAGAGGGTGTCCAGATCAACTGGGAAATTTTTTTGTTGAACCAAGTTTTGATTGACTACGAGGAAGCGTAAGACAAGGGGAAACAATTGCGCTACTATTGGTTATTGATCCTGTTCGCACTATCAACTTGAAGGGAATGAGAAGAAATTTATCTTTTGGGTGTCAAGGAGAATCATTTCTTAGCCGTGTGCTATCAAAACCTTTAGTACACTACACATAAGGTAGGCTAGATGGACACTAATTTCACTTTATATATCTACAAGGAAACTATCAGGATGAGCATAGAAGGAAAACTGTGCATATCACCTCAAGTGGTAGAGGCATAAAAGGAAGTGGCACATTTTAAATTAGGGTGTCACCACATGTATGTGCAAGCAAGGATGTCAAATGTGGCTTCCCGTATAGTACATATTGACGAAAGAGGAGATGAGAAACATGTTTGATTAGGACGAGGAGTGGACGATTCCACCTACAAAGCCAAAGCCATCAATGTAGCCAAATCCAAAAATTTATGATGTCGATGAGGAGGAAGAATAATAAGATGACTAGGAAAGAGGGAAGGGCTTGGGGGAACCAATGCCACAACCAAAAACATGCAATGATAGAAAGATAAAAGAGTCACAGACAGGGAGAACTAGACAATAATGGACCAAGTGCAAAGATATCAAGGAAGTGGGTATTTAGGTGTTGATAGAAGAAGATTTGGAGAAGATAAGTGACCAAGTAAAATAAGTCACTGATGGCACATTTCAATGTGCAACTCAATAACAAGAAAAGATGAAAAAATGCATGCAGGAACATATGGAAGAATTGTGACAACTATTAGAAGCCACATACATCACACCAAGGAGAAAAAAGGAGGAGGAACCAAAAAAAACACTAATAATACTGGAGAGGAAGGACCAAAAATATCCCAATTCTTTGTAGTTGTAGGAAAATGCAGGATGATTAAGCTAGCAACATGGGTAATCGAGTTCCTCACGAAATAAATGCAAGAACATGAAAGGGAATTAGGTCACATAGACCTAGTACTATCACAACTACCAATGGATGTATTGCAATATTTATAGATGAAAACAATACAAGAATTGAACATGCATGTCGAGAAGACATCTAGTGAGCTAGTAAATATTACAATAGATAATGTTGCATTAGAGATAGAGTACAACAAAGTGAAACAAGAGTGCGATGAGGCCGCATAGAAAGTAGAATGAATGTAGTAGGCATTCAAAAGAGTATATCAATAACTCCTAGAGGTGCATACTAAGAAGGAGGCCTTGGTGGAATATTAGATCACAAATATAAGTAAATACATTCATGTTTTCTGCGTCCGCATAGTTGATCTAGAAGCACGTGAGACACCAAGCACTCCACTTGAAGAGAGGGAGACAAGGAAGAAAACCGTGACCATAACAATGGATAGTATAAATACTCTAGAAGTATAGTGTGTGCAACTGTATATAGAGACTAAGGGTGTTTGGACACAACTAAGTGGATACAAGGTAAAATATGAGATAATTCAGAAGATTCAGACTATGCAGGGAAAGGTGCAGAAATTACAAGAAACAATGGGAACATTACTGCTAGTAGAGGTGGTAACTACGATGGATGAGAACTAAAATCTGTATTCAAAAATGAATCATCTAAGAGTGGAGCAACATTCTCACACAAAAAAAAATAGAAGTGTTACATGAATAAGCATACAAAGTGACAACAACATTAACAACAAATAAATGAATCATCAAATAGGAAGCCGAGGAAGTTGTCGACAAGGTGCATGCTCACATTACGACTGAAAAAGTAGAACAATTTTGCAGAAGGAAATATAGGTAAAGGAAAAGGACACACAAAAAAGGAAACCTTAGAAGCATTCATGGTGCACTGGAGGAAGTCCTGAGTGGCTCGAGACGAGCCATATGTGAGTGTTAGGGGCCTATTGGAGAGGCATTTTAGAGATTTTTTTGGATCTGCGCCAAAATAAGTCAAAGAGTAAAATCTAGTTAGAAGATGGACCAGAGTGCACAATGGGAGATGACTTCAAGGAGTCAAAGAGAATGATAGAAGGATGCGCAATGGAGAAACATGTAAAATGCGGAAAATGGTTATAAAGCATTGGGTTTTTGGGGACATTCTGTCCACTTTTGTAATGGGCTTAGCCCTATCTTTTATGTATAAATATGTAAATGGTTTTTGGGTAAAGGGGGTTTGACACATGAGAAGATCCTAGTGATTTTGGGTAAGGGAGTTGAGAAAAGGAATAATTCTGAGGTATGAATAAGGAGTGAACTCACACTGCAACAAAACAACTAGGCAAGTTTGGGTGATGTTACTATTGCATATTTTGCAGAATAGTGCATAGTTGTAAGAAAAATACTAATGAAAAATATAAGAATTCGACCATTGTGGACATAGCCCATGTTGGGTGAACCACATTAAACTTGTGTGTTTTGATGAGATTGCATGTTTAATGTTATTGCGCAATAATGAGAATGATTAATTATGATGATGAATGTGTTAGTCATAGATGATGTTATAATATCCCACATAGACCATGTCAATGATAAAGTGACTATTGAGTAATGGGAAATATGCACATGAGTGAATGGTAGAAAGGGAATGAAGAAGGCCTCACTTCCCGTCATCACTATAGAACCTTAGTTCTTGTAGCCCCTCTAGATACCTCAGGTGAGACTTCACTTTATCTACAAGTGATGCCAAAAGGACCGGTGTATAAGGGATTTGTTGGTATTTGAATGATTAACCTCGGGTCCTCCCCTATGCGCCAACACTTAACATGACCTTCCCCCTTCAAAAGTAACATTTTCCTCAAGGATGGAGGCATGAATATTGTTGTAGAATCATTGTTGGTTCCCATGTGCCATGTTTTGGCTACATATATTTCCATTGGATCAATACTTCTCAAACTTGCATTGGTGCAATTTATGCTCTCTAGTAGCCAATACTACTTATAGCTAGAGATAATTAATGGATCCTTCTCCGTCAAGTTTTTGCAAGATAGTTTGCACCCTCGAATTCAATCCCACTACCTTTTTCAGATAAGACACATGAAATAATGGATGAATATTAGAGTGGGATGGAAGAGCTATTTTGTAGGTAACTTATCTAATGCATTGGAGGATCTTATTGAGTCCGTAGAACTTTGGTTCTAGTTTATAACGTATTTTATCTTTCAAGGATGTTTGTTTATGGGGTTCAAAGTGAAGAAACACCTGACCCGCTTGTACGAAGGAATGATTTGAGTGATTCTAGTCAACTTTTTACTTCATTCTATTTTAATCCATAACCAAATTGTCCTTAAGTGTGTAGGGAATTATTTCTCTGGTGTGAAGCATGCGATCTACTGCATGAAACTTGGAGGTACCTGGTAAATATGAAGCCACTACTAATGGTTTTGGGCCATAGAAAAATTCATATGGTATATTTTTGGTAGCACCATGATAAGTGGTATTGTACCACCATTATAAAAGGGGTAGCCACTATGCCTATTGGTGTGACTTTTATGAGGAGAAGCATTGCAAATATTTTTCTAAGAACTTGTTGACCGCCTTTGTTTGACCATAAGTTTGGAGATTATACATGGTGCTCATTTTCAATTAGGTACCATGAAGTTTAAACAAATCTTGCCAAAATTTTCTAGTTTATGTGGGATCCCTATCTAACACAATGGAAGTGGGAATTCCATGAAACTTAAACATTTGATCCATGAATAATTGGGAAATTGAAGAAGAAGCATATAGGTGTGATAAGGCACAAAATTGAGCATATTTAAAGAAGGAGCTGTTACACTGGCCGCAACAACCACCACCATTACAACCATCATTGCTGCTTGAGACCATGATTACTAAAACAACATTTCACATACAATAGTAACAAGAAGGAGTTGTTACACTGGCCGCAACAACCAACACCATTACAACCATCACTGCTGCTTGAGACCATGTTGCTGAAACAATCAAACAAGACGCAAATCCCGTTGTTGAAACAGTCTGTGATTTGTGATGCTGAAACAATATTTCACAAATAGCAGTAACAAGAAAAGATAAATAAAGAAGCTGTTACACTGGCCACAATAGCTATACCTCAAGCCATCACTATTCCAACGACTGTAACAACATTTTGCTATGGGAGATCAGAATATCCTAAGAATAGGATTTGTATGAACACATGTAATTTTATGCTTAATTGTATTAAGAGGATTCTCCTCTTTAAATAGGGCATAAATCAGCATTAGAAGGGTATTATGAAAGTCTTATCTAGAGAGGAATTACAGAGAAGGAGCGTGATCCACTTTGGATATTGTAACTTGACACAATTGACAGATGAATACAAGATTATTCTGAGCATTTCTTCTTAGTTCCTTTCATTTCTGGGGAATCTTTTGAGAAGGAGAGGGCCCACCTTCTTCACAAGATTCACCCATTAGTTCTGTAGTGTGTTAGTATTGTTTTTATTCATATCTTGTTAAAACTCTGTTTTGCTGAAACTCTGTTTTGCTGAAACTCTGTTTCCACTAATTGTTACATTGTTTTCATACAATTCATAGGTAATTGTTAATCATTTTGATTGGTAATTCTGTTTTCAGAATGATTTTATGAAAGTGTGATAATCAGAGACAGGTGTTGAAGATTCCTACTTTGGGGAATAGGGTCTTGTTCTCTGTTACAAAATAGTTAGCCTTCAGTACTTGTTAATCATTTTTTATTGGTAATTTTGTTTATGAAAGTGTGATAGCCAAAGACAGGTGCTGGAGATTCCTGCTTTGGGGAATAGGGTCCTGTTCTCTGTCAGAGAATAGTTATTCTTCTTTGCAGTGTGCTGAAAGGTTCCTTTTTCCTAGGTTGTTGTTTCTTAATGTAATCCAGGATTCTTCTAATAATTCTTTTCCTTTGAATCTTAAATCCTGCAATAGATAGATTGCTTTTACTATAATTTAAAGTAGAACTTTAGTCTTTTCAGAGAAAGGTGTGATTAGTGTACTTTTACTACAAATATATATTTCTTTTGAGGTTGAGCATATATAGTGTGTGATTGCCTTTGAAATAAAAATACTTCCCTGGGTTGACAATTTATGTAACACTTGATTGTTTAATTAATAAGAAATTATAGTGACCAACATTTTGGCGCCGTTGTCGGGGAAGGCAATTATAGATTTCAAAAGCATTTACATTTTTCTTTCAGATGTACAGATTGCATGAGAGGACACAGACCCCCGAAGGAAACCGACCCTACAGGTGGCAGGGGTAGAGGAAGAGGAGGAAGAAAGACTTTCATCGACCAGATTATATCAAAATCTGAATCTATTGTTCCTCAATGACCAAGCTCTCGAAAACCAAATCCTTAACCTTCCTTTCAAGCAAACTTTGAAACGAAGACAGTTGAAAAAATGACAGATGACATTGAGGATCAAGTAAGTGCAGTAGGGGAACAAACAAAAGAAACCATGGATGGATATAATGAAGAACGACACCATGAAGAACAGATAGGTATTGAAGCAGAGGTAAATGATGAAAACTCTTTTTCTACCTTAGGATTTCCTATTGGTGATATTCCTAAAGGAGTAGCTCCCATGAAGAATATTCCACTTTCATCTTTACCTAACTTTCATGGTTTATCTTCTGAAGATCCTGATGAATTCCTTTTCGAGTTTGACATATTATGCAGAAGTTATGATTACATTTCCAATGCTAAAAAATTGAAGCTATTCCCAACAACATTAAAGGGAAATTCATTAAGATGGTTCATGAGTCTTGGAGGTCATGTAATCACAACATGGGATCAGATGAAACAGAAATTTCTACACAAATATCAAGACTATTGCTAAACAAGATAAAAAAGAGAGGAATTATTCAAGATGATATAGAAAGAGGATGAAAATATGGAGGACTTTGTGGAAAGGCTACAGTATAATCTACAAAGATCCAGTCACCCCGATGTAAGTAAGGATATTCTTAAAAGAATATTATTAAAAGGAGTAAGGGATGACTATCTAGATATGTTGAATATGCTGGGAAAAGGGGACATATCTAAAGAATCATATGATGAAATTGTTAACCTATGTAAAATATGTTCAAGAGGAGTTGTAAGGAATAGATCAAACAACAGGGATACCACATTTTCAAGAGTTCAAAAATCAGCCAGTGGAGGAGCAACAAGAGCCGAAATAGGTAATCTACTTGAGGAATTTAAAACTGATATGTTAAGCTCTTTTGCTTCACAAATTGACACCTTACAGATTCAAAAGAAACACGCTGAAGCAGAAGCGGCTCTGTCCATATTTTGTTCCAAATGCAGAGATAAGCACCCACGAAGGGAATGCCCATTGGACAAAAATCCAATTGGCACCATTTGTGATAAGGATCATGAAACTCAACAATGCCCTTCTTTACTAGGAATCAAAGCAACATTACAACCAACCGATGAAGAAGCTGAAGCTGTCTATCTGTTGACACAGAGAAGGCAATGGAAACCACGGGGACAAGGTATGAATCCTAATATGCCATTTACATCTTCTAATCATTGGAATAATTATCCTTCTTTTAGTCAAGAAAATTACCCTCCCTTCAATCAAATGAATTACCCACCCATGCAACAAACAAACTCTCCCTTTGTAGACCCAACAATATGGACACCTTGGCCTTCACAACAACAACCTTACCTTAACCAATGGAATCCAAATTGGAGAGGTCAACAACCCTCATTCCCAAATCAATTTCCTCAATTTCAATCACAAGTTCAACAACCACTCTCTTTACCATCAGGTACTCCACTGAACAATCAAATGATGAGACCCCAACTACCTATACAACCTAACCCTAACCCCAATAATAAGGTTGTGCAGTGCATTGATATTCAAAACCAACCTATGCTTTCTCTTTTCCCTGCACAATGCAATGATATTCATTTACGATCTGGGAAAATAGTAGAACCTATCATTGATGATTTTACCTCTTCCAATTCCGATAAAGAAGAAATAAAAAAGCACAATTTACCTAGAGAGGTACAATCGTCCTCAAACATTGTTGCTGAAACAACAGAACCACCATTCCTTGAGCATTTATCTTTGACTAAAACTCCTGAGCCACCTGCTTTCAATCTTCTAGGGGAATTACAAAATCTCTATGTCAAAATTCCACTATTACAAGCATTAAGAGATGTACCAATTTATGCCAGAACTATGCAAGACATTTGTGTTAAGAAACCCGGTAGGAAAACTAAAGATCCCCTCAAAGTTCATGTCATGGGTGATTTGTCTGCACTAATGTTGGGTAAATCTCCTCCAGTTAAATATGGTGATCCTATCCATCCTACTGTCACAGTGCAAATTGGAAAAAAAAATAATCCCTCGATTTCTGGTCGACTTAGGTGCTGCTATCAATATTATGACTCTTGAAAGTTCACAACTGTTACAACTGAAGAATAAAATCAAAGATACCCCAACCATTCTAGAATTAGCTGACCGTTCTACAATCAAACCAGAAGGAGTCATTGAAGACCTAATCATCTCAGTTGAGTCCTGGAATTATCCAGCTGACTTTGTGGTATTACAACCTAAAACAAAGTTGGGGAGTTATCCTCTAATTTTGGGCAGGCCTTGGATAGCCACAACAGATGCCTTTATCAGCTGTATATCTGGTTCAATGACAATTTCCAATGGATATGAGACCAAACATCTTAGCCTCTACCCTCATGCTACACCCTTGATTAATAATGACAATTCCTTATGTGTGGATTTTGATGATCAAACTACTCAACCTATCTTGACTATCGGACAAGCCTTAATCCTTAAAGACGTCACTGAGGATGAAGTAATTAATAATTTTAATTGTGAACCCTCCTCTATGACTCCAGAAACACATAATCAACTAGCTGCACTTTTGGAGTCAGATACCCAGGAAAACCTTAACTCTTAAGACCTACCTTAGACGTCAACTACCATCTCTTCTAAAAGTATACCGGTAGAAATTGAACCTGGCAAAACACTGAATATAAACCCCAACTTGACAGTTACTAAAACACAACAATTAATGAAGTTACTTCTTGAACATAAGGAAGCATTCGCATGGGACTATACAAATATGAAAGGAATCTCTCCTGAATTATGTGCTCATCATATCTATTTCAAGGAATATTGTCGACCGATCTGCCAATATCAACGACGAATGAACCCTAATTTAAGATAAATTCTTAAGGAGGAACTTCAAAAATTGCTTAATGCAGGGTTTATATATTCTATATCGAACAGTGAATGGGTTTCCCCATTGGTAATAGTTCTTAAGAAAAATGGGAAATGGAGAGTGTGTGTAGATTATAGAGCCTTAAATAAAGCCACTCAAAAAGATCACTTCCTATTACCATTCATTGATCAGGTGTTAGATAGTTTGTCAGGGAAGAAATTCTTCTCTTTCTTAGATGGTTTCAGTGGATATAACCAGATCAAAATTGCACCCCAAGACCAAGATAAGACTGCTTTTACTAGATCATGGGGAACTTTTTCTTATAGATTCCTCCCATTTGGACTATGTAATGCACCAACAACCTTTCAAAGAGAAGTTATAGGAATCTTTTCTGATATGATTCATGATTCTATGGAAATTTTTATGGATGATTGTTTAAGGATAAATCCGTAAGTGCGGACACAAACCGATCTCCCTAGATCCACCTGGATCTAGAACAAAACAGGACAGAATAGGACGCTTTCCTTAAGTTTTAAATATTGAATTTACTAAGAGGCAAGAATAAGTAACATAC